>JAOTJB010338211.1:0-12694 GCA_027123815.1 Erythroxylum minutifolium
TCTGATCCAATTTCAGCTCCTAAGCCTCCTTTTGCAAGCTCATGTCCATGCAAGTCATATCCTAGGCTTCCTTGAGGTGGATCACACTATGTATGCTTCTCTTCTTGTCTTTCACATGCCCATGGTTCTCCATCAGACCCTTTAACCATTTATTGAAGGCCAACAAAAATAGTTAAAGCTAAAAGGATGAAAGAAGCATTAACTTGCTCACTTGACGACATTTGGAAGGAACAAGCTCACCTAAATTCTATCAAGGGTCTATCTATGCATGAAGAGCATAACATTATTAACATGATTCAAACATGTTCAAATCATAAAGACAATAATACAACCCACATTGTTTGAACCAATCTATCCAGTTGAAGAATAAGATTCCAATCAGCCTTGATTATGTTTGTTTTGGATCTTAGGATGTTAATTTGAACTTTAGAAGGTTGGGTTTGGGTAATTTGTTGTGAGGGTTCGTTAGGGTTTTAATTTTGTTAAGTGTGAGTTTTAGTGTCTCTTAATTAGAACAAATAGTTGTAAGTTGCGGGGCTGTCATTAAATGGATAGTTACAATTTGTATTAAGTGTGAGTTTTAGTGTCTCTTAATAAGGAATTAAAAGTTATGGGGCTGACATTAAATGGGCAGTTACAATTTGTATTAAATCAGAATTGAATGTTGTGTCTTAGCCTTTGTTTAATATAAACAAGGCTGATTCTCTTTGTAAACATGATTGAGTTTTTTTATAGAGATTTTTGTTTAATGTTCCTGGATTATCTTTGGAACTTATCAAACTAATTCAGTTACCAAAAATCTTTGTTTTCATTCTAAATTATCAAAGTTGATAAGCGTGTGGCATTTTAGAGGATTCAAAATGCCATTCTAATCATTTTTATCATCATTCCTTTAATAGCATTGTTGGAATGGTTTGCTTCTTGCTTTCAAACTTGAACGATCTAGGTTTCCATCAATTGTCAAGGGAGTTAATTTGTATTCCTATCTATCTTAGTTATTTAGCTATTGGGGTGTATGGTTGCTAAATTGAAGATTTCCATCATTCAGTATCAGAGTTTTTGGCTTAAGTTTGAGGTTTGCGTATCCATTTATTTGTTAATCTAGTTCTTCATTCTCTTTTCTTCTTCTTCTCTACTAGAATTACAGCTCTCTATTTTGTTCTTTTTTCAATTTCTATTATTGTTAATCTTTGTTTATTTCTGATTAACAAACAAAATTAAAAAAATAAATGTACAACAACTGAGTTATAACCTTTAATAGAGTTTGTACCACTTTAAATTGGCCTACCTTTTATTATTTTGTTCTTAGACCTGCCTCTTGTCATTCCATTGAATTGCTATAATCTAAACTGTTTGTTTAAGGAACTTAATCTATGAATAAACAAAACAAGAATAGTAGTAGGCAAGAGAGGTGATATTAGCATCGTGAAAAGCCATATAGGTGAAACATGTAAGGGAGTATGTGAGGTTGTTATAATTTTTTTTTAGGTTTAAGACATATATAAAAACGAAAAAGTAGTGAGTTATTCTTGAAATGACCAAGTAATTCAAGCAATTCAACAACAATCTGAACAAATGTTCAAAATGATGGGAGATGTAAGAGATAATTTAGAAAAACATGATGATGCCCTTGCCAAATTGCAAGGCAAGCCGCAGGAAGAAAGTAAACAACCTTTGCTCATCATGATTATTATTGTGGAATTAATACGGATGATGACCTAGCTACCATTACTGGTCTAGATGTTGATCATGGAAGACAAAATAGGAGAGGACATTTTGATAATATGGATTGAAATATAGGCAGCATTAAAATCAAATTTCCTCTTTGTCACGGGAAGAATAATCCAGATGGCTATTTAGAGTAGGAAAGAAAAGTAGAGATGACCTTTAAATGCCACAATTATTCCAAAGAAAAAAGGTAAAATTAGTCATTGTTGAATTTTGTGATTATGCTATTGTTTAGTGGGATTAATTGTGTAAAGATAGACTTAGAAATGATGAAAAACCTATGGAAACATGGATGGTGATGAAAAAAATCATGATGAGGAGATTTATCGCTAGACTATTATAGTGATTTGAACCAACATTTACAAACGTTGACACAAGGTTTCACGAGTGTGGAAGAATATGAAAAAGAGATGGAGATAGCAATGATAAAGGCTAATGTGGAGGAGGATCATAAGGGAGCCATGGCTAGGTTCTTGAGTGGCTTGAATAAGAACATTGCTAATTTTGTGGAATTACAACACTATGTAGAGACTGAAGACATGGTAAATCTGGCCATGAAAATTAAAAGGTAGCTCAAACACAAGGATACACATAAGTATGATTCTAAACCTTATTCAAGTTCTTCTTGAAGTAAAAAGGATGATAAAACTTTAGTTAAACCTAAATTTGATTATTTTACTAGTAAAAATGAAATAGGCAGTAGGGATAAAAGTGAGAATCAAAATAATAGAGGAATTAAGTGTTTTAAGTGCTTGGGACATGGTCATTTGGCATGTGAATTTCCTAATAAAAGGGTAATGATCATAAGGGATGGGATTATTGAATATGAAAGTGAGAAAGAGGATGATGATAATGATATGCCACCATTAAAAGATGCTAGTGATGTTGAATATTCTAGTGAAGAAACATTGGTTGTACAACGCACACTTAGTTTGCAAAGTAAAAATAATGAACGTAATGAACAAATCTGTTTCATACTTATTGTTCATTTGCAATTGTTGATAGGGGAAATTTTACAAATGTTGCTAGTACTTTGCTTGCTTGTGGAGAAACTAAAATTACCTACTATTTAACATACAAAAACGTACAAAATACAATGGTTAAATGATAGTGGTGCTGTGAAGGTGAATCGGCAAGTATTAGCTTAGATATAAGGATGAGGTGTAGTGTAATGTGGTACTTATGTATGCTGGGTATATGTTATTAGGAAGACCATGGCAATATGATAGGAGGGTGATTCATGATGGGTTCAAGAACCATTAATCTTTGATAATGGATGAACAATTTCAACTAGGACCTTTATCACAAAAGGCAATTTTTGAAGACCAAATGCTCATTAAATAGCAATATAAAGGGCTTGGATGTTCATTGACCAAAACCTTGGGGAGGGACCAAGAAGGACTATTTTACAAAAAGTAAAATAGTGCATTGAGTGGTAAAAATAAGAGCAATGGGAAACACGAGGATAGAGAAAACAAGGAAGTATTGAGTGGAAGAAAAATCAGTGTTTATGCAAAAATGAGTGATGTGAAGAAAGCACTAACCATGAGGCAGCCTTTAATTGTACTTATGTACAATGTATCAAAATTGACAAGAGTTTGCCTAGTGTTATTGTTGATCTTTTGCAGGAAAATGAAGATTTCTTTCTTAAAGAAATTCCTAATGCTTTGCCACTAATTAAAGGAATTGAACACTTAATTGATTCCGGGAGAAAGCATACTAAATAGGCCAACATATAGATGCAATCTTGAAGGGACCACGAAAATCCAAAAGCGGGTAAATGAGCTTGTGGAAAAAGGATATGTTTACAAAAGATTTTAGTCCATGTAGTTTCTATTTTGTTACTACCTAAAAAGGATGGTTCATGGAGAATGTGTGTTGATTGTCAGGACATCAATAAAATCATGGTGAAATATAGGTCCTATCCCTAGGCTAGATGATATGTTGGATGAATTACATGGTTCATGTGTGTTTTCAAAGATTGATTTAAAATCCAAATATCATCAAATAAGAATGGGTGAGGGTGATCAATGGAAAACTAGATTTGAAAATAAACATGGCTTGTATAAGTGGTTGCTGATGCCTTTTGGTTTAACTAATGCACCTACTACATTCATGAGACTCATAAACCATGTTTTATGTGCTTTTAATCGTAAATTTGCTATTGTTCATTTTGAGGTATACTTGTTTATAAAATGAATTTGGATGAGCATGTAACTTATTTGAACGCAGCTTTTGATGAACTTAGGAAGGAAAGTTATATGCTAACTTAAATAAATGTACTTTTTTCACTAATGAACTTCCTTTTATTGGTTATTTTATGAATGGTAAAGAAACACATGTTGATTAAGAGAGAGTAAAAGTAAACAGGGAATGGCCAAAACCAACTTCTACTAGTGACGTCAGAAGTTTTCATGGTCTTGTGAGTTTTTATTGAAGATTCATAAAGGATTCCTCTACAATTGTTGCACCATTAATTGAATGCATAAAAAGAATGTGGGATTAAGTGGGGTAAAGAACAAGATGATGCTTTTAACTTGCTTATAGAAAAACTTCAATTTAGCAACCATACAACTCAATTAATTAACTTGCTTAAAGAACAACAACAAGATGATACCTTTAACAAGATTATGGAAATCTTCAATTTGGCAACCATACACCCCAATAGCTGAAAAGCTAAGATACATATGGAATGCAAATTAACACCTTCCACAATTGATGGAAAACTGAATCGTTCAAGTTTGAAAGTAAGAAACAAACTATTCTGATTAAAATAGCACTTTGAATTCTCCAAAATGCCACAACTTTACAAGTTTGATAAGTTAAGAAGAAAACAAAGATTTTTGGTGTTGAATGCCAAAAATCAAATTAGTTTGATAAGTTCCAAAGATAATGCAAGAACTTTAAACAAAACTCTCACAAAAAAACTAAGATGTTGTATAATCATCAAATCGTGCCCTTACAAAGAGAATCAGCCTTGTTTATACGGGACAAAGGCCAAGACACAACATTCAATTCTAATTTAATACAAATTGTAACTGCCTATTTAATGACAACCCCACAACTTGTAACCCCTTATTCTAGTTAAGAGACATTAAACTTACACTTAATAAGAATTGTAATTGCCCCTTTAATGACACCCCACAACTTGTAACTCTTTGTTCTAATTAAGAGACACTAAAGCTCACACTTAACAAAATTAAAACCCTAATTTCGTTCATGTTAAATTCACACAACAAATAACCCAAGCCCAACTTACTAAATTTCAAAATAACAGCCCAACATCCAAACATATGTCAAAACTAGTTTATTGGCGTTTTTTATTCTTCAATGGGCTAGATTGATTCAAAAATTGTGGGTTGGATCATTGTCTCCATGAATTGAACATGTTTGAATCATGTTAATAGGCTTAAGCTCTTCTTGCATACATAGACCCTCGATAGAATCTAGGCGAGCTTGTTCCTTCCAAATGTCTTCAAGTAAGCAAGTTAATGCTTCTTTCATCCTTTTAGCTTTAGCTCTTGTCATTGTTCCTCCATTAATAGTTAAAGGATCTTGCTTCTTAATGTTACCTTCAATCTTGGTTTAATCATCCCCTTGTTGATTCATATCAATTCTTTAAGTTTCTTTAAAGTGTGGCTCTCAAAAGTGTGGAGAGAGTCCTATTTACCACTTTTGTTTGTGGATGACAAGTTGAATACAACAACCTTGTACCAACTTACTCCAAAGTGTTTCCCAAAACTGGCTAAAAAAACTTCACATCTCTATAACTCACACTTGTCCTCAGAATGCCATGTAATCTCAAAATTTCTTGGAAGAATAGCCCCGCAACATGTGTGGCATCATCTATTTTATGGCAAGGAATTTAATTCAACTTGCTAAACCTATCAACAACAACAAAAATAGAGTCTCTTCCCCTTTTTGTCTTAGGAAAACCCAATACAAAGTCCATTGATATATCTAATATGAAACAAAACAAACTTCTTTAAGATTCAGTCAGACCATTCATTAAGCCACTTAGAACAACTAGAAAACAACTTCAAATCCCACCAAATCAGTTTGAATAACACCACAAAACACTCTCAACGACATTAGCATGGTCTTCCCATATGCATAATATCTCATTCTTACATTCAAATTAGTTTCATTCGTCCATTGATCTCAATTCAATAAGAACAACTCAAGAACACTCCAACCCAAATTTCAAACAAATCAAACACAAGATAAATTAAACTTACTAGAATAGAAGGCCTACAATTACTTAAGCATAAAGGAAACACCACCAGCTCGAATTATCCACCACCAAATTAGGCCAAACTTGGATAAAGAAAAGAACAAAAGAAGAACTCCATCTTCTTGGCTTTTCTATTCATCAAATTCATGTGTCTTCTTTTACAAAATGAGAGAATGGCCTTTACATAGGCTAAACATGAGTGGGTGACGAACTTACATGGGAAATATCAAAAGTTAAAATTAAATACTAGCCAATATTCATCCGCCATTCAAAATAATAAAAGCCACACCCATGTAATGCAAAAGCCATACCTATTTAATGCTTTAGGAAAAATTTCCTTAATACCCATTTAATGCTTTAGGACAATTCCCTTAATACCCATCAACTTGCATGATTTTTTCTCATTTGGATCAAAGGATAACCAAAGTGTGTACTTGATTGAATTGGGCCTTTTCAATGCCTGTTGCTTATGGGTTGGGCTGTCAAAAATGGTCTTGGACACTTCTTGGACCTTGTGCACTCCATTGATAATCTTGTAGACTTCAATTAAAACTTGGGACGAATTGTCTTCACTCGCTTAGGCTGATCTCAAATCATCCTCCATAGGTTGAGGAGGATTTTTCCTCAAATCCACAAGTACACCATCTTCCAATTATGGAGATAAATCTCAAATGTTAAAAGTAGCAGAGACATTGCGAAATTCGGATGGCAAATTAGTCTTGAATGCATTGTCTCCAAACTTCCTGAGAACTTCAAACGGGCCATCAACTCTAGGTGCCAATTTGCTTTTTCTCTTAGAGGGAAATCTTTCTTTTCTCAAATGTACCCACATAAGATCACCAGGTTGGAAATGGGCAGGTTTTTTATGCTTATTAGCTCTCCTAGAATAAGCTTCATTAACCTTGGCTATTTGGACTCTAACAGACTCATGCAACTTCTTCATGGCTTTAGCCTTCTCTTTAGCATCAAGATAACTTGTATATCAAGAGTCAAAGTACTCAATTCAAGGGGAGTGATAGGATTAAGGCCATAAAATACTTTAAATGGGGTATGGCTGGTTATAACACTAGGAGACTGATTATAGGCAAACTCGACATGGGCTAATTTGATGTTCCAATCCTTCAAACTTTTACTCACCAAAGTTCTTAGGATAGTCCCTAAAACTCTATCAGTAACTTCGACTTATCCATCTATTAGGGTTGGTGAGATGTACTAAATAAAAGCTTAGTACCGAATCGACTCCACAAAGATCTCCAAAAATGGCTAAGGAATTTAGAATCCCTATCCCACACAATGCTTCTAGGAATACCATGCAATCTCACAATTTCTTTGAAAAATAATTCAACCACATAGGATGCATCATGAGTCTTGCTTCAAGTAATAAAATGTTCCATTTTTTAGAATCTATCAACAACAACTAGAATAGAATCTTTACCTCTTTGAGTTCTCGACAAGGCAATAATGAAGTCCATGCTTTAAATCTTCCTGTGGTTGAAGTGGAATCGGCAATGAAGTATACATACTAGGTTCAAAATGGCTTTTGGCTCTTTTAAAAACACCACACCTAGCCACAATGGTTTGTATATCCCTAAGCATCTTTGGCCAATAAAATTGCTCCTTAAGAACTTCCAAAATCTCACTTCCCTCACAAGTAATTCTCTAAAACTCCCATTAGGCACATAAAGTTAAAAAACTTTAAACAAAAATTCATCATGCAACACATAATCTTCGAAACTCAACCCACTTTGCATGCCTTGAGTTTAGTTTATGTTGGCCTGACAGGATGTCGTTCAGTCCTACAAATTAAACCCTAAAATTCTACACACGTAGTATAGGCAAGTTAGGTATCGATCCCACAGAGAACTATAAAATAAGCACTAATTTTTTTCAAGCAAGCAAGAGTGTTTAAAAGCAAGAATGTAAGTGAATTAACTAGATGTAAAACTAAGCTAAAAACAGGAGAACAAATCACGAAAAGAAAACTCTCTCTCACACACACACGATTATTAGGGGGTTTTATGCAAAATTCAAGCAAGAAAATAATTAAAATCAAAAGCTAGATTAAAGAAAGCAATTCAACAATTTCAAGAAAATCAAGGTTTATCAAGATTCAATTGCAAGAGAGTTCACCAATAAAAACCTAGTAAATTCAATCATAGAACATAAAGATGATTCAATTGTTATGTGTGTGATTAAGGACACTAATCTTGTCTAGTTTATCTCCAAAACTCGAATGCAAAGTAACTCTTTTACTTCAAAGACTTGACCAAAACGTAAATGCATCAAGAATCAAAGTAAAGCATTAAGATCAATGGTTTAATGTCTTAATTCTATAAACCAAAACTCGAATGCGTTGACAAAATCAAAGTTCTTGATCACGAATAATGCGCATGAACAGTAACATACAAGAGAGAATGAGAAGTAGCAAAAATAATGAGCTAATATGTCCTATTTATATTGGTCATAAGGAGGTGCAAGAGAAAGTTGAATCCTTGTAGGATTCAAAAGAAGAATCCATGAAGGAGAAGGACTTCTATTCCATGTTGAATTTGAAAAGGTGGAATCCAAGTTGGAGAAGGAGGAGGAGGTGGCGCGTCCTTACAGAGGTAGGATTCCTAACACAGATAGGATTCCTAATCCTTGTAGGAGTGGGATTACTTGCCATCATATTTTTCTGCATTGATTCCATTTTTCTCCTCGAATCGCCAACATAGGAAATCCTTGTCAGAGTAGGATTCCTTATGCAACTGGGATTCCTGATCCTACTGGGAATAGGATTTGGCAACTTTGACCATTCCTACTCATTTCGAACTCCTCTTTCTAAATATGAACTCTATTTCTACAAATTCCATCTCCTTAAGCTCATTTTTACATATACTGTCCAAATGTACTTGAAACGCATAAAACAAGATAAGGGTAACATTTAAGACAGAAAATGTGAATAAATACAAGTATAGAAGAACTAAAAGGATAAGAAACTATCAGTGTATCTGGCCATTGATAACCTTGAGTGCTTGATGATCCAAATGCAACAAAAACTGCTTTGGCCTTAGGTAATGACTCTAAGGATTTAAGGCTCTAACAATGGCATAAACTCCTTGTCATATGTACTATATCTCCTTCATGATTCATTAAGCTTCTCACTAAAGTAAACTATTGGCCTCTTATCTTGAGTAAGTACTACTTTAATTCCAACCACACTTGCGTCACACTCGACTTTGAAAACTTTTTGAAATCAAGTAAGGCTAGAATGGATGCTTTGCAAAGCTTTTTCTTGATCATCTCAAAGGCTTCACTTGCTTCTTTAGTCCACTCAAAACTACCCTTCTTCATGCATTCAGTCATGGAAGCCAAATGTTAAAATTTGGCACAAATCTTCTATAAAATGATGCCAAACTATGAAAGCTCCTAACATCACTGATGGATCTAGGTTTTGTCCAACTTTGAATTGCATCTAATTTTTGGATTGGTCAATCATTATATCATCTCCCATCATGACATACCCAAGAAACACTACACTCTTCATAAAAAACTCACACTTCTCCATCTTGGCATACAACCTTTGCTTCCTCAATACTTCAAACATTTGTCTAAGATGGCTCATATGGTCATTCTCACAATGACTATACATAAAGTATATCATCCAAAAAAACCACTACAAATCTAGCCAAGAAAGGTTTTAATACCTTGTTCATCAATAAAATGGGACCGAGGTGATTGATGTCTTCTATGAAGGGTGATTCTTCTTGGAGGTGATCCAAGTTCTCAGGGAAGTGTTTCGGGTTCTTGGTTGGTTGCTGTTTATGGCTAGTTTTGTGTAGTGGGTGTGGGAGGGGTTAATCGGCTCATACAATTTGGGCAAGTTGATCCATTCATTCCCCAAGTCAAGTAATGTCCTCTTGTGTTTTCATGAGAGAAAATTCCCATGAAGGGGTTGGGGAAGATAAACTACTCTCTTTGGACATGATAAGGGATGAATTTTAGGGAGCTTTGGAAAAATTTCAACTACTGTGAATAGTAGTAAATCTATAGGTGAATAGTAACTTTTTGGGCTTAGAACAATGTGGTTTAGGTTGGTCAGAGTTTACTTGGTGTTATGGTTGAAATGGGACTGGTTTAGCTGGCTTTGGATAAGGTGTAAAGGTGGTTGGATAGAATTGGTAAAGATATAAGTTGGAATATTGTCAAGGAAAGAGAAAATTCTTAAATTTAAAGCTTAAGGAATTAGGCCATTTTTCTTCCAATTCTAGTAACTAAATTGCAACATTCCGGCCACCATTTCACACATTCTCAGTTTACAACAAAAGCTCTGATACCAAAATGATATGAAAAAAAGCAAACTTTTTCAAGATTTAGTTAGACCATCCATTAAGCCACTCAGAACAACTACAACTTCAAATCCTACCAAATCAGTTTGACCAACACCACAAAACACTCTCAACAACATTAACATGGTCTTCCTATATGCATAGCATCTCATTCTTACATTCAAATTAGTTTCATTCATCCATTGATCTTAATTTAGGAAGAACATCTCAAGAACACTCCAACTTGAATTTCAAACAAATCAAACACAAGATAAATTAAACTTACTAGAATATAAGGTCAACAATTAACTAAGCATAAAGGAAACACCACCAGCTTGAATTATCCACCACAAAGTTAGGCCAAACTTGGACAAAGGAAAGAACAAAAGAAGAACTCCATCGTCTTGGCTTTTCTATTCATCAAATTCACATATCTTCTTTTACAAAATGAGAGAATGGCCTTTACATAGGCTAAGCATAAGTGGGTGACGAACTTACATGGGAAATATCAAAAGTGATAGTTAACTATTAGCCAATATTCATCCATCATTCAAAATAACAAAAGCCATGCCCATTTAATGCAAAAGCCATACCTATTTAATGTTGTAGGATAATTTTCCTTCATACCCATTTAATGCTTTAGGACAATTCCCTTAATACCCATCAACTTGCATGATTCTCTCATTTGGATCAAATGACAACCAAAATGTGGCTTTGATAGAATTAGGCCTTTCCATGCTTGTTAGTTATGGGTTGGGCTGTCAAACATGGTCTTGGACACTTTCTGGACCTTGAGCAACAATCTTGTAGACTTTAATTAAAATTTGGGTCGAATTGTCTTCACTCACTTGGACTGATTTCATATTAACATCAACCTAAGGCTCCTTAGAAATAGGAAGAGGAGTGTACAACCCATGAGACATTACTGTAGATTTAGCTTGTTTGCATCTAATGCATTTCTCACATATTCACTCAACATCTCTTTTCATTTGTGTCTAGAAGAAATGATCACTTAATACATCCAAAGTCTTCTTAATTGCAAATTGTCCCATTAACCCACCACTATGAGGATAGGAACACATAAAATGGTTTCTTTTAAAAGAAAGTCATCATGCCTAAAGAACTTGACAAAACCCCCCTTTGTCACATACCCCATAAACATTAGCAAAATCAAGGTCATAATTATACAAATCTTTATTGTACTCAAAAGCTAATAATTTTGCATCAAGATTAGAAATTAAAGTAAACCTTCTAAAAAGAACATCAGAGACCACATTTCCTTTACCTTGTTTGTACTTGATGATGTATTTAAAGAATTAAATAACCTCTACCCGTTTTGCTTGCCTACGGCTTAGCTTTCCTTGTCCTTTGAGATATTTCAAAGACTCATGATTGGTGTGTATAATGAATTCCTTATACCAAAAATACCAAAGATAGTACTCCCATGTCTCTAACACTCTCACCAAGGCATAAATCTCCTTATCATATGTCAGGTAGTTAAGACTTGCTCCACTTAGCTTCTCACTAAAGAACTAAATTGGTCAATCTTCTTGCATTAAGACTCCGCCAATACCTATTCCACTTGCATCACACTCAATCTCAAAAGTTTTAGTGAAGTTAGGCAAAGCCAACAAAGGTGTTGAACTAAGTTTTTCTTTAAGCAAGTTAAAATCATCTTCTTCTTCTTCATCCCACTTAAATCCCACTTTCTTTTGATGCATTCAGTTAATGGTGAAGCAATTGTAGAGAAATTCTTAGTGAATCTTATATAAAAGCTAACAAGAACATGAGAACTTTTTAGATCACTAACACAAATAGGTTTCAACTATTCCCTATTTACTTTTACTTTCTCTTGATCAACATGTATTTCTTCATCATTCACAACATAACCAAGACAGATAATTTATTGTAAAACATTTCTTTAAGTTAGCATATAACTTTTCCTTCCTAAGTGCATCAAAGCAGCCTTCAAATGTGTTACATTCTCTTCCAAAATTCTTGCTATAAACAAGTATATCATCAAAATAACCAACAACAAAATTACCATTAAAAGCATGTAAAACATGTTTCATTAGTCTCATGAATGTACTAGCTGCATTGGTTAGACTAAAAGGAATCAACCACTTATACAAACCATGTTTAGTTTTAAAGTAGTTTTCCATTCATTTGATGATAACCAGATTTTAAGTCAATCTTTGAAAACACTCATCAACTATGCAATTCATCCAACATATCAATGAGAACCAAGATCAACATGTTCTTGATGGAAAGCTTGCTGCCGTGGATGGAGGATTATATGGAGATTCACGTGGGAAGCATGCTACCATGGGTAGACAAGTTGCTGCCACTGATCCATTATATGTTCCTAGTGGGCCAATCATAAGATCAAGATCCAAGAAGATCAAGGAAGCCATGCAAGGATTGG
>JAOTJB010338288.1:0-11414 GCA_027123815.1 Erythroxylum minutifolium
ACCCATTGGCACCGCTTGGGTAGGCAAAACAGCCTATTGGCATGGTCACCAGGCACTTTTGATGGAAAAAACAACCTGTTGGGTATCTACCGTGGGAAAAATAGTCGGTTGGCACGCCTTCGGTGGGCAAAACAGCCCATTGGCACAATCGCTAGGCACTTTTCGTGGGCAAAACAGCCAGTTGGGCACCTTTGGAGGGTAAAATAACTGGTTGGAACACCTTCGGTGGGCAAAACAGCTCGTTGGCACAATCGCTAGGCACTTTCGATGGGAAAAATAACCCGTTGGCAGACAATCAGTGGGCAAAACTGCCCGTTGGTGCAGTCGCTAGGCACTTTTGATTTTTAAAAACAACTCATTGTGATCCTTTGGTGGGAAAAGCAGCCAGTTTGCACATCTTTGGTGGGAAAAATAGCCTGTTGGCACGGCCACTAGGCACTTTTAGTGGGAAAAACAACTGTTAGGCACGGTCGCTAGGCAGGGCAAAAGAGCCCATTGGCATGGTCACTCGGCACTTTCGATGGGAAAAACAACTTGTTGGCATACCATTAGTGGGATAAACAGCTCGTTCGCACGATCGCTAGGCACTTTCAGTGGAAAAAATAGCCAATTGGGCACCTTTGGTGGGAAAAATAACTAGTTCGCACACCTTCGGTGTGAAAAACAGCCTGTTGGCATGGCCGCTGGGCACTTTCAGTGGGAAAAACAGTCGTTGGGCACCTTTGGTGGGAAAAAAGCCCATTGGCACACCTTCGGAGGGCAAAATAGCCCGTTGGACACCGTTGCTACTCACATTCGGTGGGCAGAAGAGCCCATTGGCATGATCACTTGGTACTTTCGGTGGGAAAAACTACCCGTTGGGCATTTTCGTTGGAAAAAACAGCCCGTTGGCACACCAAAGGTGGGAAAAACAGCCTGTTGGCACACCAAAGGTGGGCAAAACAGCCTGTTGGCATGGTCGCTAGGCATTTTTGGTGGGAAAAATAGCCTGTTAGGCACCTTTGGTGGGAAAATTAGCGCTTTGGCACATGTTCAGTGCGCGAAATAGCCCGTTGGCATGGCCGCTAGGCACTTTTTGTGGGAAAAATAGGCCATTAGGCATCTTCGGTGAATAAACCAACCCATTGACGGCCTTCGATGGGCACCTTTCGTGGGTAAAAGATCGCATTGGCACTGTCACTAGGCACTTTCGGTGGGAGAAACTGTCTGTTGTGCTCTTTCAATGGGAAAAATAACTCGTTGGGGCACCATCAATGGGAAAAACAGCGCGTTGCCACGATTGTTATACACTTTTGGTGGGAGAAACAGCCCGTTGGACACCTTCAGTGGGAAAAACAGCCCATTGGCACACCGTTGATGGGCAAAACAGCCTGTTGGCACAATCGCTAGGCACTTTCGGTGGGAAAAACAGCCCGTTGGCACACCTTCGGTGGGCAAAATAGCCTGTTGGCATGATCGATAGGCATTTTTGATGGAAAAAATGGCCCGTTGGACACCTTCGGTGGGAAAAACAGGGCATTGGCACACTATCGGTGGGCAAAATAGCCCGTTGGCACGGTCGCTAGAAACCTTTAGTGGGTAAACCAGCCCGTTGGAACACTCAGTGGGCAAAATAACCCTTTGGTAGGGTTGCTTGGCTCCATTGGTGGGAAAAACAGCCCGTTGGGACGGTTGCTAGGCACTTTCGATGGGAAATACAGCCCATTGGGCACCTTTGATGGGAAAAATAGTCCGTTGGCACACCTTCAGTAGGTAAAATAACTCGTTGGCAAGGTCGCTAGACACCTTCGATGTGCAAAACAACCCATTGGCACGGTCGCTAGGCACTTAGTGTGGGAAAAACAGCCGATTGGCACACCTTCAGTGGCCAAAATAGCCTATTGGAAGGGTCACTAAGCACCTTTGGTGGGAAAGTAGCCCGTTGGCACACTTTCATTGGGCAAAACAGCCCGTTGGCACACGATTCCTAGGCACCTTTGGGGGGCAAAACAACCTATTGGCATGGTCGCTAGGCAATTTCCATGGAAAAAATAGCCCGTTAGACACCTTTGATGGGAAAAATAGATTGTTGACACACCTTTAGTTAGTAAAACAGCCTATTGGCACGGGCGTTGGGCACTTTCGATTGGAGAAATAGCCTATTGGCACATCCTTAGTGGGCAAAACAGCTAGTTGGCACGACCGTTCGGCACTTTTGGTGGAAAAACTAGCCCGTTGGGCACTTTCGGTGGGAATAACAGGCCATTGGCACACCTTTGGTGGGCAAAACAGCCCTTTGGCATGATCATTGTACACATTAGGTGGGAAAACAACCAATTTGCACACTTTCGGTGTGATAAATAGCCTATTGGCACAGTCGCTAGACACCTTCGATGGGCAAAATAGCTCGTTGGCATGGTTGCTAAGCACTTTTGGTGGGAAAAATGGCCCATTGGGCACCTTCAGTGGGAAAAACAGGCCATTAGCACACTATTGTTGGGCAAAACAGCCCGTTGGCACGGTCACTAGACACCTTCGGTGGGAAAAACAACCTGTTGGCACACTTTCAGTGGGCAAAACAACCCGTTGGCAAAGTTGTTTGGCTCCTTCGGTGAGAAAAACAATCCGTTGACACAGTCTCTAGGCACTTTCAATGGGAAATACGGCTCGTCAGGCACCTTTAATGGGAAAAATAGCTCGTTAGCAGATTTTCGGTGGGCCAAATAGCCCGTTGGCACAGTCCCTAGGCACTTTTGGTGGGAAAAAGAGCCTGTTGGGACCTTGGTGGGAAAAACAACACATTGGCACACCTTCGGTGGCAAAAGAGCCCGTTGACATGGTCACTAGGCACTTTTGGTGGGAAAAACAGCCCGTTGGACACCTTCGGTAGGACAAATTGCCCGTCGGCACACCTTCGATGGGTAAAATAGCCTATTGGAACAGTCGCTAGGCACCTTCGATAGGCAAGACAACCCATTGGTAAGGTCGTTAGGCACTTAGTGTGGGAAAAATAGCCCGCTGGGCATCTTCGATAGGAAAAACATCTAGTTGGCACACCTTCGGTGGCCAAAATAGCCCGTTGGCACGATCACTAGGCACCTTCAGTAAGAAAAATAGCTCGTTGGCACACTTTCATTAGGCACTTTTGGTGGAAAAGCCAGCCCGTTGGGCACCTTCGGTAGGCAAAATAGCCCTTTGACATGGTCGCTGGATACATTCAGTGGGAAAAACAACCCGTTGGCACACGTTTGGTGGGATAAATAGCCCATTGGCACGGTCATTAGATGCCTTAGGTGGCCAAATCAGCCTGTTGGCACGATCGCTAGGCACTTTTGGTAGGGAAAACAGCCTCTTGGGCACCTTCGGTGGCCAAAACAGCTAGTTGGCTCAGTCTTTAGGGACCTTTGGTGGCAAAACAGCCTGTTGGCACATTTCTTTTGGGCAAAATAGCTTTTTGGCATGGTCCCTAGGCACCTTCGTTGGCCAAAACAATCTGTTGGCATGGTCGCTAGGCGATTTTGGTGGGAAAACAGCCCGTTGGACACCTTTAATGGGAAAAACAGTCTTTTGGCACACCTTCAGTGGGCAAAACAACCCATTGCCACGGTGGCTAGGCACTTTCGGTGGGAGAAGCAGCTTGTTGGCACACCTTTGGTGGGCAAAATAGCTAGTTGGCACGAGCGATAGGCACTTTTAGCGGAAAAACTGACCCATTGGGCACCTTCGGTGGGAATAAAAGGCCATTGGCACACCTTTGGTGGGCAAAAGAACTATTGATACGGTCGCTAGACACATTCAGTGGGAAAAGCAACCCGTTGGCACACTTTCGATGGGATAAATAGCCTATTGGCACGATCGCTAGGCACTTTTGGTGGGCAAAACAGCACGTTCGCACATTCGCTAGGCAGTTTTTGTGAGAAAAACAGCCCTTTGGGCACCTTCAATGGGAAAATAGCCCGTTGGCAAGGTCGCTAGGCACCTTCGGTGGAAAAAACAACCCGTTGCCACACTTTTAGTGGGCAAAATAGCTAGTTGGCATGGTTGCTTGGCTCCTTTGGTGGGCAAAACTGTCCATTGGCACGAAAAACAGCCCGTTGGGCATCTTTAATGGGAAAAATAACCCGTTGGCACTGCTTGGGTGGGCAAAACAGTCTGTTGGAACAATTGTCAGGCACTTTCGATGGAAAAAACAACCTGTTGGGTACCTTTGGTGGGAAAAACAGCTGGTTGGCACACCTTCGGTGGGCAAAACATCCCATTGGCACAGTCACTAGGCACTTTTGGTGGGAAAAATAGCCCATTGGGAACCTTTGGAGGTAAAATAACCGGTTGGAACACCTTCGGTGGGCAAAACAGCTCGTTGGCACGATCGCTAGGCACTTTCAGTGGGAAAAACAACCTGTTGGCACACAATTAGTGGGCAAAATAGCCCGTTGGTGTGGTCGCCAGGCACTTTCGATTTTTAAAAATGGCCCATTATGATCCTTTGGTGGGAAAAACAGCCAGTTTGCACATCTTCGGTTGGAAAAGCAGCCTGTTGGCACGACCGCTAGGCACTTTCAGTGGGAAAAACAGCCGTTAGACACGGTCGCTAAGCACTTTCGGTGGGCAAAAGAGCCCATTGGCACGGTAACTTAACACTTTTGATGGGAAAATAGCCCATTGGCACACCATCAGTGGGATAAACAACCCGTTCGCATGATCAGTAGCTAGTTTCAGTGGATAAAACAGCCTATTGGGCACCTTTGGTGGAAAAAACAGCCCGTTCGCACGATCGCTAGGCACTTTCAGTGGAAAAAATAGCCCATTGGGTACCGTCGGTGGGCAAAACAGCCTGATGGCATGGTCGCTAGGCATTTTCAGTGGGAAAAATAGCCCGTTAGCACACCTTTGACGGGCAAAACAGCCTGTTGGCATGATCGGTAGGCACTTTTATGGGAAAATGGCCCGTTGGCACGGTCGCTAGACACCTTTAGTGGATAAACTAGCCTGTTGGCACACTTTTAGTGGGCAAAATAACCCATTGGCAGGGTTGCTTTGCTCCTTCGATAGGAAAAACAGCCCGTTGGCATGGTCGCTAGACGCTTTCGATGGGAAGTACAGCCCATTGGGCACCATCGATGGGAAAAATAGTTCATTGGCACACCTTCATTAGACAAAATAGCCCATTGGCACAGTCGCTAGGCACCTTCGATGTACAAAATAGCCCTTGGCACCGTCGCTAGGCACTTAGTGTGGGAAAAATAGCTGATTTGCACACCTTCAATGACTAAAATAGCCTATTGGTACGGTCACTAGACACCTTCGGTGGGAAAAACAGCCATTGGCACACTTTGATTGGGCAAAATAGCTCGTTGGCATAATCTGTAGGCACCTTTGGGGGGCAAAACAACCCGTTGGCATAGTCGCTAGGCAATTTTAGTGGGAACCTGTTAGATACCTTCGATGGGAAAAATAGTTTGTTGGTACACCTTCAGTAAGTAAAATAGCTCATTGGCATGGGCGCTGGGCACTTTCGATTGGAGAAACAGCCTGTTGGACATCTTAGGTGGGAAATACTGCACATTGGCACACCTTTGGCGAGTAAAATAGCAAGTTGGCACAGTCACTAGACACCTTCGATGGGAAAAACAGCCCGTCGGGCACCTTAGTTAGGAAAGATCCCCCATTGGAACACTTTTGTTGGGCAAAATCGCCCATTGGCTCGGTCGCTAGGCACCTTCGATGGGCAAAACAGTCCATTGGCACGGTCGCTAGGCACCTTCGATGGGCAAAACCGTCCTTTGGACACCTTCGATGGGAAAAACAGCTTGTTGGTACACCTTCGGTGGGTAAAACAGCCCGTTGGCACAATTGCTAGGCACTTTTGTTAGGAAAAACAGCCCGTTGGCACACCTTTGGTGGGCAAAAATGCCCGTTGGCATGGCCACTATGCACTTTTTATGGGAAAAACAGGCCGTTGGGCACCTTCGGTGGCAAAAAGACCCGTTGGCATAGCTACTAGGCACTTTCAATGGGAAAAACAGCCCGTTGGCACACAATCAGTGGGCAAAACATCCTGCTGGTGCAGTCGCTAGGCACTTTCGATTTTTAAAAATAGCCCATTGTGATCCTTTGGTGGGGAAAACAGCCAGTTGGCACATCTTCGGTCTGAAAAATAGCCTGTTAGCACAACCGCTAGGCACATTCAGTGGGAAAAACAACCGTTAGGCACGGTCGCTAGGCACTTTCAGTGGGCAAAAGAGCCCATTGGCACAGTCACTCGGCACTTTTGATGGAAAAAATAGCCCGTTGGCACACCATCAATGGGATAAATAGCCCGTTTGCATGATTGCTAGGCAGTTTCAGTGGATTAAACAGCCCATTGGGCACCTTTGGTGGGAAAAATAACTTGTTCGCACGGTCGCTAGGTACTTTCAGTGGAAAAAACAGCCCATTGGGCACCGTCGATGGGCAAAACAGCCTGTTGACACGGTCGCTACGCACTTTCGATGGGAAAAATAGCCTGTTGGCACACCTTTTGTGGGCAAAACAGCCCGTTGACATGATCAGTAGGCACTTTTATGGGAAAAATGGCCCGTTGGGCACCTTCGGTGGGAAAAACAGGGCATTGGCACACTGTCAGTGGGTAAAATAGCCCGCTGGCACGGTCGCTAGACATCTTTAGTAGGTAAACCAGCCCATTGGCACATTTTCAGTGGGCCAAATAGCCCATTGGTAGGGTTGCTTTGCTCCTTCAGTAGGAAAAACAGCCCGTTGGCACAGTCGCTAGGCACTTTCGGTGGGAAGTACAGCCCATTGGGCACCATCGATGGGATAAATAGTCCATTGGCACACCTTCAGTAGGAAAAATAGCCCATTGGCATAGTCGCTAGGCACTTTCGATGTGCAAAGTAGCCCTTGGCACGGTCGCTAGGCACTTGTTATGGGAAAAATAGTAGATTGGCACACCTTCGGTGGCCAAAACAGCCCATTGGCATGGTCACTAGACACCTTCGGTATGAAAAACAGCCCGTTGGCACACTTTCATTAGGCAAAATAGCCCATTGGCACAATCCCTAGGCACCTTCGGGGGGCAAAACAACCCGTTGGTATGGTCGCTAGGTAATTTTGGTGGGAGAAACAACCCGTTAGATACCTTCAATGGGAAAAATAGTTTGTTGGCACACCTTCAGTTAGTAAAATAGCCCATTGGCATGGGCGCTGGGCACTTTTGATTGGAGAAACAGCCTGTTGTACATCTTAGGTGGGAAACACTGCACATTGACACACCTTCGGTGGGTAAAATAGCCAGTTGGCACAGTCGCCAGGCACCTTCGATGGGAAAAACAACCCGTCGGGCACCCTAGTTGGGAAAAATCGCCCGTTGGCACACTTTTGTTAGGCAAAATAGCCCGTTGGCTAGGTCGCTAGGCACCTTCGATCGCCAAAACAGTCCGTTGACACGGTCGCTAGGCACTTTCGATGGGAAAAACAACCTTGTGGGCACCTTCAATGGGAAAAACAGCCTGTTGGCACAACTTTAGTGGGCAAAACAGCCCATTGGCACGATCGCTAGGCACTTTCGTTGGGAAAAATAGCCCGTTGGCACACCTTTGGTGGGCAAAAATACCGGTTGGCATGGCCATTGGATGCTTTTGGTGGGAAAAACAGGCCTTTGGGCACCTTCGGTGGCAAAAAGACCCGTTTGCACGATCACTAGGAACTTTCGGTGGGAAAAATAGCCCGTTAGCACGCAATCAGTGGGCAAAATAGCCTATTGGTGCAGTCGCTAGGCACTTTCGATTTTTAAAAATAGCCCATTGTGATCCTTTAGTGGGAAAAACAGCCAGTTCGCACATCTTCGGTCAGAAAAACAGCCTGTTGGCACGACCGCTAGGCACATTCAGTGGGAAAAACAACCGTTAGGCACAGTCGCTAGGCACTTTTGGTGGGCAAAAGAGCCCATTGGCACAGTCACTTGGCACTTTTGATGGGAAAAACAGCACGTTGGCACACCATTAGTGGGATAAACAGTCCGTTTGCATGATCGCTAGGCAGTTTCAGTGGATAAAACAACCCATTAGGCACCTTTGGTGGGAAAAACAGCCCGTTTGCACTGTTGCTAGGCACTTTCAGTGGAAAAAACAGCCCATTGGGCGCCGTCGTTAGGCAAAACAGCCTGTTGACATGATCGCTAGGCACTTTCGGTGGGACAAATAGCCCATTGGCACACCTTCGGTGGGCAAAACAGCCCGTTGGCATGATCAGTAGGCACTTTTATGGGAAAAATGGCCCGTTGGGCACCTTTGGTGGGAAAAACAGGGCATTGGCACACTGTCGGTGGGCAAAATAGCCCGTTGGCACGGTCGCTAGACACCTTTAATGGGTAAACCAGCCCGCTGGCACACTTTCAGTGGGCAAAATAACCCATTGGCAGGGTTGCTTGGCTCCTTCGGTAGGAAAAATAGCCCATTGGCATGGTCACTAGGCGCTTTCGGTGGGAAAAACAGGCCGTTGGGCACCTTCGGTGGCAAAAAGACCTGTTGGCATGGTCACTAGGCCTTTTCGGTGGGAAAAATAGCCCGTTGGGCACCTTCGGTGGGGAAAACAACCCGTTGGCACACGTTCAGTGTGCAAAATAGCACGTTAGCACAGTCGCTAGGCAGCTTCGATGGGTAAAACAACCCGTTGGCAAGGTCACTAGGCACTTAATGTGGGAAAAACAACCCGTTGGGCATCTTCAGTGAAAAAACAGCCCGTTGGCACATCTTTAGTGGGCAAAACAACCAATTGGCACAGTCGCTAAGCACCTTCGGTGGGAAAAACAGCCTGTCGGGCACCTTTGTTGGGAAAAACCGCCCGTTGACACAATTTCGTTGGGCAAAATAGCCCGTTAACTCAGTCGCTGGGCACTTTCAGTGGGCAAAACAGCGACACAGTTGCTAGGCACTTTCGGTGGGAAAAACAGCCCGTTGGGCACCTTCGATGGGAAAAACAGCGTGTTGGCACACCTTTGGTGGGCAAAATAGTTCGTTGGCATGG
Organism: Erythroxylum minutifolium; assembly: GCA_027123815.1. Taxonomy (NCBI): domain Eukaryota; kingdom Viridiplantae; phylum Streptophyta; class Magnoliopsida; order Malpighiales; family Erythroxylaceae; genus Erythroxylum; species Erythroxylum minutifolium. The sequence continues at coordinate 9,004 of JAOTJB010338288.1, forward strand.
TCGCTAGGCACTTTTGGTGGGAGAAGTAGCCCGTTGGCACACCTTCAGTAGGTAAAACAGCCCGTTAGCACAGCCGCTAGGCACTTTTGGTGGGAAAAACGACCCGTTGAGCACCTTCGGTGGGAAAAACAAGTCGTTAGCACACCTTCGGTGGGCAAAATAGCCCGTTGGCAAGGGCTTAGGATACCTTTGGTGGGAAAACAACCTGTTGGCACACTTTCAGTGGGCAAAATAGCCTGTTGACCTTGTCCCTAGGCACCTTCGATGGGCAAAAGAGCCCATTGGCACGGTCACAAGGCAATTTCGGTGGGAAAAACAACCCATTGGGTAACTTCAATGGGAAATACAGCCCGTTGGGCACCTTTGATGGGAAAAACAACCCTTTGGCACACCTTCGGTGGGTAAAACAGCTCGTTGGAACTATCGCTAGGCACTCTAGGTGGGAAAAACAGTCTGTTGGGCACCTTCAGTGGGAAAAACAGCCAGTTGGCACACCTTTGATGGGCAAAATAGTCCGTTGGCACAGTCGCTAGGCACGTTCGATGGGCAAAATAGCTCGATGGCATGGTCGCTAGGCACTTAGTGTAGGAAAAATAGCCCGTGGGGCATCTTCGATGGGAGAAACAGCTCGTTGGGCACCTTTGGTGGGAAAAACAGCCCGTTGGGCACCTTCTGTGGGAAAAAAACCCATTGGCACAGTCGCTAAGCACTTTCAGTGGGAAAAACTGCCCGTTGGCACAGTGGGCAAAACAGCCCGTTGGCATACCTTTGGTGGGCAAAATAGCCCGTTGGCATAGTTGCTAGGCACTTTTGGTTAGAAAAACAACCCGTTGGCACATCTTCGATGTGCAAAACAACCATTTGGCTTGGTCGCTAGGCACCTTCAGTGGGAAAAACAACACATTGGCACAATCGTTAGGCACTTAGGATAGGAAAAACAACTCGTTGGGCACATTCGGTGGTTAAAACAGCCAGTTGGCACACCTTTGGTGGGCAAAACAGCCCGTTGGCACAGTCGCTAGGCACCTTCGGTGGGAAAAATCACCTGTTGGCGTGCTAGCGCAAGTTGAAGCTTGCCCCCCCAGGTGAAAAGCAACATTTTCGACAAAATGAGGCTAGTAATGGGTGAGAATCTCCCCCCATTGCTATTCTACCTTGCAAGTTTGGCCCATCCCCCTGCTTCACTTGAGGCTAGCGTCATGGGAAATCTCCCCTGGTTTGACCATCTCATGTGCACTTGGCAAATCTACCCGTGCAAATCCTTCAAAAACACTATGAAATGTCACAAAATCTCCCTTTGTGATGTCCCACGTAGTTGCTTCAACTAAAAAGTATCAATTGGTCCTTTGCTTAAGTACCCAATCATCCCACCAACACTTTCAGCCAACTCGACATGCTACTGCTTTGCCAATTCTGCTTGCGAAAATTTTCAAATGAACAAACTAACTTCACCAAAAATTTTAGCACATTTTCTGGACGCCTCCACAAAAATTTAGTGCCATTTGGACTTGTTTTCTAATTTTTATGATTTTTCAAAGTTTATGTAATTAAAAATGATAAAAAATAATTTGCTAGTCAAAAAATTATAAAATTTTTACTAAAGGTGCACTGCATTATTATTAACATGTGTAAGAAATTACAAATCAAAGTTCCAAGTATTTTTTAATTTAGTAGGGGGTACAAGCTGAGACATTCCAATGTCACCCTGCAGTAAAGCTGAAAAGTGCTTAAATGCTCTTTAGGGGGACAGTGCTTAAATGCTCTTTAGGGGGACAGTGCATGCCTGCACCTGTGAGTGACCAGACTGGCGTTGTGGGCACTTTCTGCAGCCATGTGCAGGCATACTTGGTAGTGGGAAAATCAGTGGAAATAAGCCCCACTTGGTCATGAATTATAAGTTTCTCATCAAAAACTCGTTGATTATAGCCTCGCCCACTGTGGGCTATGATCGGTCACTTTCGGTGCAGTTTTTAGCCAATGACTATGTGCGAAGTGTCATGCTTGGGTGAGCTTTGTGCGCATCTAACACTACGAACGGGCATTATCGGTGTGGGTTTTCAAGCTAGTTTTGATGCGTGGGTTGTTCATAGGTGAGTCTAGGTGCACGCGATGCACCGCTGGTTGGGCACCGATGGGCATTTTGGCCGCAGACAAGAATGGCACCGAATCATGCTTGGTTGCTTGCGAGAGGGTCCCATGTTGCAAAATTCCACCATATTTACTCTTAGTCCTCGTTTTTACATGGGGACCACGAAGCATGGCCTGGGGCCACGATCATCGAGGGGTTGACCCCTATGCTTTGGAGTGCTCAAGGGCATCAAGTGTAAGGAATCAGCGATGATGCATCCCTTTGCTTAGTCAGCTTCGACGCGTGGGCACACTTGGGCACTCCCAATTATGGGTCTCATCCC
>JAOTJB010338337.1:0-12684 GCA_027123815.1 Erythroxylum minutifolium
ATATTTATTTTATTTTAAAAATAAAAATTATAATAAAAGTTAAACTAAACAATAAATTAAAAAATATTTGAAAAAAGAAAGGGGGTGGAAGACGCCAGGGGGCTCAAAATTTTATATTTTTTATTTTTTGAAAATTAAAAATTGAAAATTTTACATCTTAGTTCTTATATTTTTTAAAATTTCTACTACTGACTGATATTTAGTTGATATTTATAATATCAGCTAGTACCAATCGGTATTAAAATTAATATTCCAGTATCATTTTCCGGCCGGTACAATACGGAATTTATAAGTTTGTATACTTGTCTTAGCATTTTTTGTCTGTTACTAGAGTACAGAGCTTAAGGACTTCACTTGGATATAAGAAATTAAGAGTCTTTAGGTTGTTATTTTTAACTACAAAACTCATAGGACTTTTACCTAAACATACAACTTTGGGACCTGTAGGATTTCACTTTGATTTGAGACTTGGGGTACTTTATCTGGACCTAGAGCTTTTAAGCCTTCAAGTGTTTTGTCAAGAGAGGTTACTCTGAATTTAGAGTGCTTGTGCTATTCGAAAGACTTCACTTAGATATAAAAGACTTACGAGTCTTTAGGTTTTTATTTTTAACTACAGAACTAATAGGACTTTACCTAAACATACAACTTTTGGACCTTTAGGATTTAATTTTGATTAGAGACTTGAGGGAATTTATCTGAGGCTACTCTGAATTTAGAGTGCTCGTGTTATTCGAAAGTTAGGGGTCTTAAGTCTATCTTAAGATTGTAATTGATACTCAAAATTGTTGGCGTCAGACATTATAGTTACTAATATAGAAAGTATAGTTGTACATATTGCTTTATTCACGGGTCAACCTTAAGTTTTGCCATAGACATTATATAGGCCATATTTAACTTCCATAATTTTCTTCCTGCATCTCTATATATCCTGTAAAATGTATTAAAGAAATATATGACAGAAAACATGTGTATTGTTTGATATGATATCAGAGTAAGATCTTAGATTTCTTGCGAATAGACCAAATCCGTGGCAGGCTCTACTGATTTGATACAACCACCAAAGACCTCACCCGAATCCATACTTGACACCTTAACAACCAAGATGATAGAAGTCCTGTTATGAACCCAAACCTCACCACAATTACCAATCATTGATTCCACGACAGTGCCAATAAACACCAAGTTAGATGGTTCTAACTATGTTTTATGGTCCCAGTTTGTTAGGATGTACATCTTAGGCAAAGACAAACTCAGATATATCAATGGAGACATTTAACAATCATCAGAGACAGACCCGTACTTTCGTAAATGGTGAACTGAGAATGCCATTGTCAAAGGTTGGTTGATCAACTCAATGGAATCCTCCTTAGTTGGAAATTTCATTCGATTCTCGACGGCCAAGCAAGTTTGGGATTCTATTGCTACGACATACTTTGATGGAAGTGACTTATCACAAGTATATGACCTCCAACGATGTGTCCCTCGGATGCGACAAGAGGGTGGATCTATTGAGAAATACTATAATAATCTACAAGGGTTGTGGCGCGAGATTGATTTTAGTGGCCCTAATCTAATGGAATGTGCTACAGATATTCACAAATATAACTCTTTTCTACCAAAGGAAAGGGTTTATATTTTTCTAGATGGGTTAGATGACAGACTTGACAATATTAGGAGTGATGTTCTCCAACGAAAACCCTTTCCTACTATTGAGCAGGCTTATGCACATTTTTGAAGGGAAGATACTTGTCAAGGTGTGATGGAATTTGGGGCAAAGAATGTCTTTACTGGAGCTGTTATGGCCATTAACGGAGTTAAATCCAGTCAACCACAAATGGTGAAGTTTAGGAACTTCAACAAAATCTAAAGGCCAATCTGATGGGAGCAAGTGCACCCACTATGGGAATACGAAACACACTCATGATAGTTGCTTCAAATTACATGGGTATCCAGACTGGTGGAATGAGATATAAGCTCAGAAAAAGCGAAAAAATACAGAGAGTACAAGTCAAGTTGTTGCGGTCACTGCCCAGTCTCAATTATCACTCATTCCTATGACACATTCTTCCCCTACATCCAATGATTGATGTAATTATAGACAAGTTTTCTACAGCTCTCACATTCCTAACGATGGTGCCTGGATTATCGACTTTGGGGCTACGGATCACATGACTTTTAATTCTAGTGACCTCTCATATAGCAAAACCATGACGAACTTGCATTACTAATGCTAATGGAGTTGTATGTCCTGTCACAAAGGCCGGAACCGTACCCATATCACCATCTCTCTTTTTATTTCACACACTTCTAGTTCCATTTTATCAAATAAATTAATGTCAATGAGTCAAGTTACTGAAGAGCTTAATTTTGTGGTATTAATATATCTTGCATTTTGTCTTATTCAGGATATTCTTAGCAAAGAGGTCATTGGGCATAGTACTAAGAGAGGGGGGCTATATTACTTAGATGACTTTAGTTTGGGAATGACAAATTATGTGCAATCTCAGGTCAGGAGCAAAGAAACACAGGTCTAGCTATGGCATCGTCGTTTGGGACATCCATTGTTTGGTTATTTATGACACTTATTTCCAAACTTATTCTTACATTTAAAAGATGTAGACTTTAAATGTGATACATGTATTATGGATAAAAGCCATAGGGCTTCCTATCCAGCAAGTTTGAATAAAAGTATTATCCCGTTTTTCTTAATACATTTTGATGTATGGGGGCCCTCTCCAGTGACTATTCCATCTGGTTATAGATGGTTTTTGATCTTTTTTTATGATTGCACACAGATGACATGGCTCTATCACATGAAGATAAAAGATGAAGTTTTTGTTATTTTTCAAGCACTTCATACCATGATACAGACTCAATTTTCTGCAAAAATAAAGGCTTTTTGATCAAACAACGGTGGAGAGTTTATCAATCAACGATTCCATGCCTATTTTCAACATCATGGTCTCCTCTACGAAACATCATGCTCACAAGTCCCATAAAAAAATGGAGTCGCTGAGAGGAAAAATAGGCATATATTGAAGACGATATGAACTTTACTTCTTGGCACACACGTACCTAGCTATCATTGGGATGATGTTATAGCTACTGTCGGATGCCTTCCAAAGTCTTAACTTTTAAGACTCCTTTGCAAGCCTTATCTACTCATGTTTCTCTACCTACAATACTTATGTTTCCTCCTTGAAATTTTATGTGTGTTGCATTTTTCCATCTCTATAAGAATCAACGTAATAAGTTAGATTCATGTACAGTTTGGTGCTTATTTTTGGGCTATGGTTTACATAAAAAGGATTATAGGTGTTTTGATCCTACTACCAATCACATCTACATCACCATGGATGTGACATTTCTTGAGTCTGAACCATTCTATCAACATATAGTGCATAATTCAGCTCTTTAGAGGTAGTCTAAAGATGAAAAGCTAAAGTGGTGGATAGCTACAACTCTAGGAGGTGCGATAGTACTAAGAAATGAAATTGAAAATAGAGCAGTTACATAATCACACTTGAATGTTGAGAAGGAACTTGATAGTGAAGTACTCGAAATTAGAGAACCACTTTTGAATGTACAACTGAATTCCAAGAATGGAACTAATAGTGAAGGACCTAAAATTGAAATTGAAGAATGGCATACAAGACCCCCTTCACTTTAGTACCTAAATCTCCTCCTACTAAGAATACTCCTAAGGTTAGCTCTTCTACTACTTCTCCATATACTAATACCTTGGATACTCCTGCAAGATATATTTTACCTTTTAGACACAACTGTGGAAAACCTTCAAATAGATCTAAGTACCCAATTGCAAATTATGTGTCCACTCAAGAATTATCCAAACTACTCAAGACCTTTACACAAACTATCTCCTGTTACTATTTTCCAAGTGGTGTTGAAGAAGATCTGGCCGATCCAAAGTGGGCATATGTTATACAAAAGGAACTGGTAGCATTACAGAAAATAATACTTAGAAGTTGGTTCCATTATCAGAAGGAAAAAAATTAGTGGGGTGTAAGTGGGCGCGCTCTATAAAATGCAAGGCTGATGGATCAGTTGATCGATACAAGACAATGCTTATGGCTAAGGGATTTACATAGACATATGGCATAGACTATTTGGATACTTTCTCACCAGTAGATAAAATAAATACTGTGAGAGTATTATTATCTCTTGCAGCAAATTTAGATTGGCCACTACTCCTACTTGACGTGAAGAATGCCTTTCTTCATGGTGATATTGAAGAAGAAGTCTACATGGATATCCCACCAGGCTATACTACATCTTTCAAAACTAAGTTTGTATGTAAGTTGGAACAGGCATTGTATGGTTTGAAGCAATCACCTCGGGCATGGTTTGGTCAATTTAGTTCAGCTATGAGAAAATATGGCTATCACTAAAGCAATTCAAACCATACCCTTTTCCTAAAACATATACAAGGAAAGGTGACTGCTCTAATTGTTTATATGGATGACATGGTCATCATAGGAGACGATGTGGAGGAAATTTCAAAACAAAAACAACAACTATCAATTGAATTTGAAATGAAGAACTTGGATGGATTGAAGTATTTTTTGGGGATAGAGGTGGCAAGATCACAAAGAGGTATTTTTTCTTTCTCAAAGAAACTATGTGTTGGACTTCCTAGCAGAGGTGGGATTATTGGAGTGCAAACTAGCAGAGACTCCAATTATTCAGAATCATAGACTTGGGAAATATTCTAATCTAGTGCCAGCTGATAAAGGTAGATATTAAATACTAGTGGGTAAGATCATCTATTTGTCTCATACCTACCCAGAAATTGTGGTCAGTCAATTCATTCATTGTCCTAGTGAAGATCATATGAACACAGTTATTAGGATTCTTCGCTACCTAAAGTCCTTACCAGGAAAGGGGTTGATGTTTACTAAGAATGGTCATCTAAACATTGATGGGTATATGGATGCGGATTGGGTAGGAAATATTCTAGACAAAAAATCCACTTCAAGTTACTTTACTTTTGTGGAAGGAAATTTAATTACGTAGAGAAGTAAGAAGCAAAAGGTTGTGGCATTATCTAATGCTGAAGCAGAGTTTAGAGGTATGGCTAAGGGACTTTGTGAGTTTCTGTGGCTCCGAAGGTTATTAACAGAGATTGGACGTGGTCCTAGTTTGGAGATGAATCTATTAAATGACAACAAGGATGCCATTTACAAAGCACACAATCCTACTCAACATGATCACACAAAGCATGTGGAGGTAGATAGATATTTTATCGAACAGAACCTTAAAAAAACCATTTGATTTCCAGTTGTAAAATCAGAAGACTAGTTAGCAGATATACTCACCAAAGCAGTATCCAGTAAAAATTTCCGTGACTCACTTAACAAGTTAGGTGTTAGAGATATCCATACATCAACTTGAGGGAGAGTGTTGACATGAGTCATTATAGTTACTGATATAGAAAGGATAGCTGTACAAATTCCTTTATTCAAAGGTCAACCTTAAATTTAGCCATAGATGTTGTATAGGCCATATTTAACTTCTATAATTTTCTCCCTGCATCTCTATATATCCTGTAAAACATATCAAAGAAATATATGATAGAAAATATGTGTACTGTTTTACAAAAACTTGTGAATCTCTTTTTGAGATACTTAAAGGTTCTAAAATTTATGGAGTTAATTTTTGTCAACAATTATAAGATAAAAAATATGAATATAATAAGAGAATATATTGAATGACTTTATTATTAAACACATTCTAAGAGTCATCACAAGAAAGCAATACATAATGCATGTAGCAGACTAATAACAAGCTTAGCAACTTCAAGATGTTCCATACTCGACTAAGATAAAAATGACTCCCACTATCGAAACATGATTGTGAATTTGAGCCCCTCTTCTTGTTTCCTATTATTTGTACTACTTTAGAATTCGATAATTTTAATAAATAGAAAATAGAAAATATGTTTTATCATATGAATCCAAAGATAAGGACACAACTTCATAATGTTACATTTTCAATAAATTGAAAGCACAAAAAATTTTCTCTCATATAAATTCAATGAAAGTTATCGTTGATTAGTGCCTTTTCTTTTTTATTATTTTTTCATCCAATGCTATTGCAAAAGAGAATTGCTACAAATATATTTTTATATTGAAATGTATTAATCCATTACTCTTAATCAAAATAATTCTGTTGACTATTTTTGTTGCCTCAATAATAAAAAATTGATCTTTAATGTATATGTTAGTTTATACTTTTGCAACCAATCAGCTAGTTACAATTAATGTATGACATTATTAATTAATTAAATAAAGACATTTTTATCTTTTTGTATTTTATTAATTATATTTAATGCTTAATAGTAAAAAAATTCTTGAAATAATTACTATGCAATTAAAATTATAATGAGATCATAATTATAATATTTAAATTGCATTTAGATATTATTCATAAATTGTTCCCCATTATATTTTCATCAAGATATGATATTAATAGAACAATCGTAACACACCACCCCATAGAGCACATATCCGAACGTATCGACGATTATTCGAGAACATACTCTACGAGGATGGCATGTTAAGATGATTAATCAAACTCATTACAAATTTTCATGTAACAAACACATTTTTCATTTCAACCAATGCTCACTTTGGCTCTTTTCATTTATAAACATATTCAGTCATAAAACTCATTGCATTTAAATTCCTACATTCATTGTTTAACGTTTGAGTAATACAATTCAAATACAATTATCACTAAAACATTTGTAGGTATAATTGATCCCGACTGCTAGCTCATGTCCAATACAGTAGCTATACTCCAATTAGTCTAACTAGATCTCCTCTGAGCCTAAAAATTCAACGATGCCATTTTGCTAAGTTTTGCAAACTCAGCGAGTGAACCATCTTTAATGCGCTCACTCATATCAATACATAAGTACAATTCATAATCAATTTCACAGACAAAGCTTATCATTAAACATTTCATATCACTTCACATTTCATCATCATTTAACAAATACGATTCATATACACGATTTCATATTCCCATTGCAGAGCGGTACAATTAATTCATTTCAATCATTCATATAACACACATATCAAATTATAAATGCAATTGCTCATAAGACTCTACTTTCAATTGTTACTTTGTTTAGACCGAGTGCCTTTTTAACTGTCCCGTATCTGTTGTGGTTATTAAACTCATTTTACCAGTGAGCCTGTGGCTCTTATACACATCTGAGCTTTAAGTTCTTTTTCACTTGCTACTCCAGTTACAACTGCCTTTATTTGATCATGCATAACATATAATGAAATGCATCAAATTACATATATTCAATCAATCACTTTCGTTCAGTATACACATTCGCTTTTCACCTTTTCATTGGACATAAGTTCGGCATTCAACATATTTGTTGAGAACACTTATTTATATCATATTCACATTCAATCAGAACACTTCCAATACATTGCCAATTATCGAACTCCTTAGACCATCAATGTCCGGAATCATCACATTCACATCAGTATCAGTTCAATAATTGAAATTTAACTAAATACAAACAATCTTAATGAGAACATCTAGTTTACTCACAATACGCTCCAGATAAGCCATTTCCTTTATGATCCGGAAACATCTAGACGGTGATGTTCAATCTTGAGTATCTATCTTCAGGCAATACACACATTGTACACTCATTACAAATTTGATCAATCACATATGTATTCAATCATACACACACACACACACATGTATAATGCATGCTCAAATGACAATTTCTATGTACATAACCTTAATCATAAGTCTTGATCTTTCCACCTTTATCACTTGTATATGTTTAACTTGCACTTAGGTTTACACTTAAAGAACACTTGTTTATTCTAACTCCTCTAACATATTTTCATCATTCCTTCTCCAACATTATAATGATTACATAATATCCAAATTCTCATTCAGTCTTACCTAATACAAATCATTCATCTCCTTTGAATCACATTAGCATTCATAAGATCACTTTCATTCCTATAACATTCATAATTTTCCATATTTTTTTTCATTGATATCAACCATCCATGCTTAAGTTATAACTTTAATTAACAACCTAACATATCAAAATTTAATCACTTAATCTATCATGAAACTACATTCATTTCAAACCTTATTCGAGCCTAAATACATCATAGGAAAATACCTTAGCATTAGTTATTCCAAACATCACTTAAAAGACAACATTTTGCTTTTTATACCAGCCCACGATCATGGTGGACCTTCCCATGATCGTGACAGAAGCTTGTGTAACTAGCCACGGTAGTGGGATGGGTGCAACGATCCTGAGATAACCTATTTATCCAGGCCACGATCGTGCCCTACCTTTCTTCCTTCAATTTTCCACAAATACAACATACTTAGAACCATCATTAACACTCCAAATTTTCCAGAATTCATATCTATTTATGCAACTTCATTTCATACTAATCTAACTACGATATTAACTGCATTAAAACTCACAAAACCCTACTTAATTGATTCATTATCATTCACTTAATCCTATCCTAAATGCATTTCTAACTTTTTCTGGATTTTATCTCTTTCATCATACATCAAACAAATCTTCTTCATAGTTCATCATTTAGACTTCATATTTTTTATCATTTTCACCTCATCTCTAACTCATAAACATCCATGAAACAAATTATGAATTATTGTTCATCAATCATACAAAAACAGAACATATCATCATCATTCTTTATCATTCATAAATCCTAGTTCTTCTCATTTCAAGAACTACACTTGCTTCTTTTTTAACTTCAAAACTCAATCTAATTCATTTCTAAAACAACCAATAACCCATATTTTTATACACCCTAAAACAGAACATATTTATCCACTCATTCATCAAAATGTCTGCACTTATCATGTACCATTTTCACTAAATCAATCCATATCAAACTATCCATATAGCAATTCATAAATTATTACTTATCATAAACACACAAAAACAAAACATCAATATACCCATTTCTTTATCAACATTCAACACTCATTCATCACTATTTTTATGATCATTCTATCTCGAACTATCATTATATATGTTTCATTTAACAAAGCCATGAAAATCCATAATAATACACTTACTTGTTTTAACTCCAAGTTTTGAAGATCACGTAACTCTAGCCTCAAGCATACACGATCATCAATATTTAAAGGTGAAATATGTTGGGTCTTTTAATAACAAGATGATGAAGACAACATCTTGGAGTGGCTAGCAAAAGATGATAGCAAAGCTCAACGTGAGGAGGGGGCTGGTGAGAAGGGAGTGTCGTGAGATGGAGAGGAAGAAATGAAGAAGATAAGAGTATTAAACAAAATGAAAGACAAAATGACAATGGTCTTTCAAATGGGTTAGTGTCGTGCGTGAGTGTGGCGAGTGGCAAGTGTTGTGAAACTTGTCACTTGCCACATGTCACTTTTTTGTGGTTCCCATTTAGATATTTTAATAACTAGTCCATTTATCTCTAAATTTCTAGTCCATTTATCACCCAATTTTCTATGACACTTGTCATTAAATTCCAATGTCACTTGTTAGTAATTTCTACTACCATGTGTCACTTATTTCTATTAACACAGATCAATTTATCTTGCCACATGACATTTTTCCTAGTCTAAAAAAACCCATAATTTCTTAAATCTCTCAAAGTTCATCAAAAATTCTAATTTAATAACTATAATTCACCAATCAAAATTCAAGACATAATAATTCATAATTCACATCATAATCATTTAAAAATCATTTATACCCCAAAAAATGTCAATTGAGTGTATAAACAGTATTTGAAATGTGTACAAAAATCAAAATTCACATATGTGTATGCTTATGTTAATAATATGTATGTAATGTAATGAATTTCATGATCTCTCATTACTATTTCTTATATATAGTGGTCTAGGATCGTATATCCTAATCCTTACTATGGAAAACAGGATATTACAATGATACAGCTAGCACATATTTTTTTTTAAAAAAGTAATTGATCTTATAAATTGAAATATATAGACATTTAAACAAATATGTGGGTACGTATTAAAGAATAAATTAAATAAATTAACCCAATTATGAAGATCTCTAATGGAATACTACTTGTATGTATTTTTATGGATTCCCTCATTATGATAGTTGTATAGTTGATTTTTAGACTTAAGATTACTAAAGTATCCCATACTAGAAATACTATGTTTTGTTGTTACTTATGACCTATTTTATTAAGGGTAGTTCAGTAGGTAGTACTTGGATATAATATGAATTATATGGAGATAGTTGAGTAAGTTAATAAAGGATTTGTTATACTAAAGGAACTAAGGATAATGCTTTACTATTCTTAATTAATAATAATTTAGGAATTCTCTTACCAAAGTGAATCGAGATTTGAAAAGACTACTTTCAAATATCAATTATAATTCAATCATTTATTAGTAAGATATATATGATTATATTTAAATAATATTGACACTAATTCTGTATTCTATATTCAATTAAAATATCAGATGATAAAATGATCATACATTGATCTACTAAGTCTATCTGCGAGTGTATAGAGTCAATTATAGCAAATAATTAAAACTAGAGTAAATCCAAAGTATCAATCTTATAGTAACTATATTCTTATGTCTATCAATCTTAGTTAAATAAATATCCTAAATTAAGCAAAAAATATGAAAGATAATTAAATCACTAGATTGATGAAAATAATGCAAAATAACTAATGAAGAAAAATCAATAAAGCAAACATTAGGGTGATGGAATTCACTTATATGAATTTTCGATTATCATACAATATTGATAATCTAGATTCAAATAACAACTAACCTAAAACATCTATACCCTCTCTTAATCTACATAGATATATCCAATTATACAACAAGTACCTCTTGATATGTAATTTAACGTAATTAAATTTATTAAGCATAGTTAATCTATTTGATTATTACAATAGTATAAGATACTTTTGTCCTCTGGTGCTAAAGTGTTTATTCTCATAGTCTATAGATCATATTTCATTTCTTAGTCCTTTATACAATTAAGAAAAATGAGAATAATTTTAACCAACAAATAATTATATCATACATTGATAATTAAAATATCCTTTACAAGTTACGTCCCTAACTCTAACTAGGGTTTCTAGCCACTAAATATAATGGAAATAACATCTGACTAAGCCAATCTCAAAGTAACATAAATAATAAAAGAAAGTATTAGAGAAATTATCATAGGCTCCTCCAAGCTCTCAGTCCTCCTTGATGCTAAGGAAGAATAAAATTATGAAAATTGTTGAACTAATGGAGCTTCCAAATGATGTTTTTATGATAAAAAAACATAATTTTAACTAATAAGTTTATTATTTTGGTGAGAAGCAATATAAGATCAATATGGATCCCACAAATCAAAAGATAATTCATAAAATTGATAAAGAGAAGTTAAAGTTTGTAACTGTTGAAGTGAAGATAAAGTCAAGAACAAAAGAAGATCAAGGTATATCAAAGTCATTTTATATTTTATAATGTTAATTGTAATATCATATAGTCACTTTGATGATATTAAAGGCTCATCATGCATAAACTTTTGATATTACTTTATTGCTTAAGTGTTTTCATTCATTAAGAAGCATTAAAGCTTTTAGTTTTAAAAGAAAAGCCTCTTGATCTTTTAAACACTCTTTAAGAGAATTTTTAGAAGTTATTTTAATTACAATTTTTATTACAAAAATTAAGTTTGAGCATTTAAAGTTGTTAAAATCATATTTTTAGGGGGATTGATTGACCAATATAGGTTAATAGTTGACCAATGTAAGTTGTACCATACGATTTGTTGACACATTAGCAACTAATAGGAGTGGACACAGTACGATTCAGTCAGTTTTTAGTTAGTTTTTGAGACCAAACCGAATAATCGATTTTGTGACACAAAAATTGAGATCGAACTGAGTATCAGATGAAACCAAATTTTCGGTGTTTCTTACGGTTCGGTGACTTCAATCAAGTTGGGCTCTAATCTTGGGCCTTAGAATTTGGGCCAATTTTGATACATGTCCAACATTGTTATTTTTTTAGGGCCATTTTTGTTAAAGGGGAGTAATATATATCAAAAAAATTGATCAAGTATTGGCCTATTGAGTGATTGTCATACTTACAAAGTTGCAAACTTGCAATTTACAATGCCTATTTGCAACTTGCATTTATGACAATCAGATTGCAACATAAAAGGTATATTGCTTTCTTTACTACTACATAACACATATATCTGCTTTAGTGTCAATATGTCCTACCCTAGTTCTACTTTTGAAATGTAATACAAAATACAGATTACGTTTTCACCTTACATGATTACAGCCAAATACATACAAAACTTAAAAATAATTACAATTTACAAGTTCCAAAATGGCTTGAATAATTCACAAAAAAGGTTGTCCATGCAAGAATGCATTTCTGTATGTTTGTCATTATACATGATCCCAAAAATAAGTGCACAATGCACTGGTAATTACAAGTTTACAATTAGATAAGCCTTGAATTTTTGCATAACTATACTACACAACCTACAAAGCATCAAATTCATAAGTGAATAGCAAAGGAAGCAGAAAGCAGTGCATACACAGTAGTTAACTAGTTAATAAACATTGTTCATTG
>JAOTJB010338393.1:0-12679 GCA_027123815.1 Erythroxylum minutifolium
CACAACTGCATGAGCATGAGATGTGTTAATTTACCACACCTGGACCCGTTTCTTTGGTCCGACCCGTTCTCTGGAAACGGGATGTTACAAAATGGAATCCTAGAAATAGGTCAATATGATCCTTTAGAGTTAGATTGAAATCCAATATGGGAATTCACTGAAATCTATTATAGGAATTCATTTATCAAACTAATCATTCTTAGGATGGCTTTAATTTGAAAGAAGATAAAGGAAAGGATATTGTTCATGAGGAGAAGGATGATGAAGAAGAGAAGAAGGAAGAGAAAGAGCAGGAGCCAAAGAAAAAGGTTATTGAGGAATTATCAACAGCCACTTTAAGTAATTCTCCACATCCTATATGAAAAAATTTCATAAACAATTAAAGATCTATGGATTTTTGTTATTCCTTATAATATTAATAGTTTGTAAATTAAAAGGGTACTATCAAACTTCATAGGTAGTATTAATTTAATGCTATATGAAAATATTATATCACAATGTATGGCTTTTCTAAAGCTAATAATACGTTATTTGGGAAAAAGAGTCGAAGCAAGCTTTTAATTATAGATTAGGATGAATGCAAGGTTTGAGGAGAAGTCTAGCTAAAAGGTTTATAAAGAAGCACTTGCTAGGAGGCAACCTAATACTTAGATTTTTTTCTTAAGGTAGTTTTAGTTTACTTTTATTTTAGACTCATAGATTGAAGTTTATTTTGGTGTTCTTTTAATTATTTAATTATGGTTATTCTACTTATTATAAGTTTTAATGGAGTTATGTAGGTTATATAGACCATATCATCCCTACACACTATAGTAGAGATTATAGTTCACTAGACTAGGATAGATATTGTGGGCATTGGATAAGGTTGATAATTCCTTTACTATCAAGGGAGTACTAGTTATCCTTATCACCTTTCCATCATTTCTTATGTTTTGCACTAGTCATGCATATTGTGTTCGTTAAGGACAATTTACAGCGTAAGTGTGGAGAAAAAAATTGATTTTTATGCTTGTTAAATTTTGTTATAATTATCTTAATAGCAGAAATCATAAGACTTTTTTTAGCTTATTGATCAAGATGATTCATTATAAGTTTAAGTGTTATTGTGATTTTATTTGTTTATAAAAATAATTATAAGCTTTGATAATTATGTTGATTTCAATTTACCTTATTAATCTTAAGAATTGATTCTTAGTTTACATTATAATAGTTTTTTTTGTATAAGTTGTACGTATAATTGAGTAAAATGCGAATTATTTTTAAATTTTTCGGTGATCTCATAAGGATTAAGAAAAAGAATAAAAAAACAAAAATAAGCGTGGAAATAAATGAGCATGGAATAAATTCACTCATCTGGCTTCAATAATTTAGAAGCAAGTTTTAGATGAAATAATAAATTTGATTATGAGCTCTTAGAGACTTAAATTCCTTTATTACTGTTGTTACTACTAAAATTTGAGCGGGGACCCTTGCCTCTGTTGTCCTTCATAATTTTATCTTTCAACCCTAGATTATTTTTTAGACTAGTTGTTTAAAAAATTAACTTACTTAGTCAGCTACCTTATGTTGTTGTGTACCTGAGATGCATAACTAGGGTCTCAACCGAAATAAATTTCACAAATCATTACATGTGCAAGTTGAGATGCCGAATTCATACTGTCAAGCTTCTTACTTAATGTTTTCAAATTTTCCTCTAATGTTGTCACCATAACAATATTATAGATAATTTGATTTTGGCTTTAGCCTTAGATCCCATAATTGGTAATTCTTGATAGCGATATTCTTAATAAACACTTGCATTCCTTAGAAGTTTAAAAATTGGTAGATCCATTTTAAACAGCATCAATCAACTATATGGATAAATAACTCAATCCACTATATGTCAAGTCCATAACATGGGAACTTTCTCAATAAATCCTTCCACCTTTCCCAAATATTATACAACATGTAACTCTTTAGTTTTTGAAAGAAAAAGATGTCACTACTAAGCTTTATTGTTTATGTTGAAGGAAAATACATAACCAAAAAAATTTCAGCAGGACTATTTCAGGTTGTAGGACTAATATTATCACTATTTTTATTGCATTTTTAGTATGTATGCTATTATGATTATGTAGAACAACAATGTAATGGAAAATGACTATTGAGTGAATTCATTGTCTTTACGTTCTCTTATTTATGGTCAAGGAAGTACCAGTTCTCCTTTCTTGCGTTTCCTCCCCTTATTTCTTTATTTTTATTGTTCTTACATATTATTTTCATTAAGGATAATGTTTAATAAAAAGGGGAGGGATTTAGATGCTTAAGGTTATCAATTTTGTTATGAGTTACTTAATCGAGAGCAATTTTGAAAAATATTTTAACTTTGAAATACTATTGAATGAGATAATTCATTATGAGTTTGATTGCTATTGTGAAGTAATTTGTTTACAAAATTCTTTTCTGTTTTGATAATTAAGTTAGCTTCAATTTGCCTTATCAGTTATGAGAATGGATATTTAATCTATATTATGATACTTTTTGCATAAGTTTTGCATATAATAGAGTTAAATATGAATTCTTATTAAGAATTTTCATAATCCTAAAAAAGAAAAAATAAATAAATATTTTGGATGAATAAGCATAGAATAAATTCAGTTAACATGCTTCAAACCAACTGAATAGATTAAAATTAGAGTTGTTAAAGGCTATTTGAAATGGTGGCCTAATTAAGTAATTGAGAGTATACATGACAAGTTTTTTAATCTCACGTTAGGTTAAATGAATTTTCAAACAAACTCTAAATTATCCTATTTAATGTTAAAGCTAATGTTTAATAATGTATATAAAAAGTTTGCAAGTTTAAACATCCTTCTCATATATGTTCATTTTATGCATTAAGTTGAATTTTGTTGATTAAGTTAAAATTTGAAGTTTATGGAGTGAATTGAATTGATTTATGATTAAATGCAAGTAGCTAAATGCCTAGCAATTTGATGAGCTTTACAATCAAATGAATAATGGAGAATCTTAGTTGATGTGATTAATTTATTAAATGTTTTCCTATAATTACCTACTATTTAAGTTAAAAGTAATGAACTTGATTTGCTTGATGATTGGAAAATGTTTAAGTATGGGAGAATTTGATAAGTGCTGATTGCACTATATTTTTAGCATAATTTTTAAAGCATTATGTTTATGTTTTGATGTTTTGATAAGATTTGGTTTCTTAAATTAACTTGTATTTTTTTTAATTCTTGTTTCAATCTTTGAATGAAGTAGTAAATTTGGAAAATTTGGAGTCAAACTGGAAACTTTCATAAATTTTAGGTTAAGGCCCAAAATAAAGTGCCAACACAATGCTATATTACTCCCTATGTTCTAACATACCATGTTCAAATCTTAAGAGAGGTTACTACCGGAACAATATGGTCGTTATATGAACCTATATTCTTAGCATGTTCAACAAGAGATCATTTTATTTCTCTATTCATTTTTCAATATCTTACCATGTTCTACCTATATTAGCTAACACAAGAGAAATGTGATCCTATACTATTGACGTGTTAAAAGTAATTGCTATACAAAAGAAGTTGAAAGGGGTATAAAGCAACATGAGGGCCAACATGATCCCGTATTGAGCTTGCATTTGTTAGAATTTCTAGGGTTTCATTTTTAATAGTGGAGGAGGAAAAAAATATGAAACGTTAAAAAAAGCAATTAGAAGTTGATGGAAAGCATCTAGAATTAATAAGAAAACAATCCAGGAGAGAAAATCAAAGGATTCATCGGGAACATTCAGGATTCAAGACATAATAACTTAACCTTATCTCTTATGTTATTATTTCTTTATTGTTGGTTTTCTTTGCTTGATTATGAATTTATTAGGATGTAGATTGATAAATGTAAATTGCATCGTGTTTTAGGACATAGTTCTGTACGTGTTTAGCTGATAATTTGATCATTTATAATGTGTTTAGTTTAGAATTGTATTAGTTTGTTAATTATTTGTTTTTTAAGTGTTTTATGGGTTAGTACAAACTTTTGAGCTTAAATATTATGTTTTTGACGTACCTTGATGTGTTTGCTAGTATTTCAGGAATGGTATTAAAGAACGGAGGAGTTTCAGAAGACATTCGTGTCGAAACAATAGCCCATGATTAGGCCATGATCATGATAAAAGGCTCAGATGTGGGCTATGATCATGGCTTGTGTTGTTCAAATATGTAGATGCTCACGAACTTCTTATTTTGAGGGATTTTTAGACCTTTCAGACCTTAAAAAACCTAGGGTTACCCCAAACATAAAATAGTATAAAAAGAACATAAAAAGGAAGAAAAAAGAGCTTTTACATTGGCCACCTTAAAAAACCTCAAAGAGAGAACATCGAGAGATAGAGGAATAGAAGAAAGAAGAGAGAAGAGGATAAGAAGCTGACTCGAAGTACTTCCCGGATAAGGAGGTTTCCCGACGTTGCTACTTTTTTGTTATCTATTTTAGAAAGTGTTTCCTATTCTTTTCAGTTTTATTATTGTATAGAATTAGATTGAGCAGTTGATAATAGGATCTAGAATGTTGAGGATGTTCTAAACTCACATTTGTAATTTTATTCTTTAATTAATGAGAATCTAATTGTTTATGTGTTTATTGGATATTGTTGTGGTATGTCACATAATTCGATAATAAACTAAGAGAGTAAATCGAATGAAAAACAATTAAATTGGACTAACGAGATTTAGGTGATTTAATAGAAACTAAAATTGAATCAGATCGGTAATTTGCACGAAGAAAGATCTTACATAGGTTTCTGATAGTTTATTAGAGAACTTCAGAACTAATTATGGTTTTAGATAGGTTATGAATTGAGAGATTACAACCTCCATAATCTGATTAGGGTTTATGATTTAAGTCAATGGTTATAACGCGAGAGAGAGTAATCAATCCTAGGATAGTCGAGAACCAACAATCCAATAATTCATAATCAGTTAGGTTAGCATTAAGGATAGGTAAAATTCCTTTTCTCTCAATTAGTAATTTCCTTCCGTTGATTCTTGGGTGTATTGCAAATTACTTAATAATCAGTATTTTCATGTTTTATTCTTAATTTGATTGATTGAATTAAATTCTCTTACTAGTTTCATTGCATCTTGAATTTCTGTTATTTGTTTCTGGCCTTAGATTTTAGGATGAGAATAGTTTCCTCGTCTTCAGATCGACACCTTTGGTACTACACTAATGAGCCTTACGCTTGTAGATTATTAAGGGTTAATAATTAAAACTTACACACAACTAAACCTTAATCCCAAGTTTTTGACACCGTTTTCAGGGAGGCGATTAGTTTAATTCTTATAGTCTAAGGCTTTTTCACCATCTTTTGTGGAAAAAAAGACTAGGCATAAAGTAAAGGACACATCAACTTGGATACCACCAGACAACAATGGGGAATCTCAAGAGTTAAATGCTAAGAAGAGATAAAAAGAAAAATCATGGAAGATGTTTATTATAGGGAGCAAAGGACTCTTGTAAATTTCATTGAGCCCTAATTTAGTTATGGAAATCATCATCCTTATTTGAACACATACACTTCGGGGTGGCAGAACTAGCCAAATTTTTATTATTATAAAAATGAAAGGATTCCCATCGGACATCAAAAATTATTAGGATTTTAGTATGACAAACCCAATTCATGGGATTCCAAGTTGGACAAAATCATGGATAAGCTCACGGATATGGAAGAGACCTAGAAGAGATTGGAAAAGAAGTTTGAGCAAGTTGCAGAAGATTATGCCTCTTTTATTCACAAACTAGAGGTTCGAATGGGCCAGCTTTCTAGGAAATTTTGTAAGCAAAGTGTGGAAAACTATTTACGTAGTATGAAAGTAAATTCAATAAAGCCATGTCAGGCTATCACACTTAGGAATGACGTAGAGCTAGAAGAACCAACAAGAAATCAAACTGAACCCTACCTTATAGAAGACCAAGAAATCAAGAAAGAGGATGAAGGAAAGGATGAAAACCCCCCATACTATACGCCATATCATGGTATACCATGCTTGAACATCAAAAAAAACTTTAGTAGATGAATATGAAGAGAACATTATCCTTCGAATTGATATTGACCAAGTGACATTCAACATGAAAGTTGTATTAAAGAATCTGAAGGAGGGTGATTCATTCAGGCGAATTAATGTGTTTAAATCTTAAAAGAGCAAAAGGAAGAAGAACATATGAGAATGGACATTAAGTTTGAAGATGAAAGTCTCTATTCATAAAGCAAAAAAAGAAAAAGAAAAGGGAGTGACTAAGGAAGAATAAGAGCAGCTCACCCTTTTACCAAACAAACTTCTAGACTTACTAGAAGATTCAGGGAGTTTCGTTATTCTCTATTTTATTGACAGTTTGTTAGTGAAAATGACATTACTAAAATTAATTGGTTTTCTCAACTTTATCAATATTGTCCTCCTGATCATTTTGCAATTTGTAGCTTACTAACAAGCTACAAAATTGATGTTGAACAAGAAGGGTAGAAGCAAGTCACTCATAATTGATCCAGGCTAAGCTTCCAAGGATGCAAGGTCAAGCTAATGACCCTAAATTAACGCGTTTAGTAGTTAGATTTAAATTGTTGTGTAGTTAGTATTGTTTTTAATTCTAAAATAAGTTTTGAATGATTTGGATTGTTGATTCTTTTACTCTCTTGAATCATTTATAAGATAGGGAAACACTCTCGATGTCAGGCGGATTTGGTATCAACACTATAGCCATCACCACCTCCATCACCATAAATGGTTTCATGTTCTAACCCTTTTCTTTTCATTTTTCTAGTATTTTCTTCTTTTGTTTTTCATATATTGTGTTTTATTTCCCCTTGAGTAAATCCTTGAGTAGTGGAGGCACCTTCACGACTTCTCTTACCTGAGGACTGACCTCCTATAATAAAACCTCTTCGTTGATCCCTTTCTCTCCTAACCAACTCTTGCTTCTTTATCTTCATGGAAACTTGTACCAGCTGATGGTAACTCACTTGCTATAAGAGAGTAATTGTTACCAGATGCTCTTTGATCAAATCATTTAAACCATCTTCAAACTGATGACACTAAAACTCCTAAGTAAGTACGGGCTTTGGTGCATACTTATTGAGTCGATTAAATTCTCTGTCGTACTTAGCAACAGATAGGTTTCTCTACTTTAGGTTCAAAAACTGCTTCCACTTCTTCTTTCTATAGGCTTCCGAAACATACTTGGCTGTAAACTCTCGAGAAAGAAATCCCAAGTTAGAGGCTCTAGTAATTGAGGATATCTTAGAACAAACTTCTACCATTCATAGGCTACTCCTTGAAGAAGGGAGACAACATAGTGCACCATCCGTTCAGGTAGGCAACTAATTTCATCTAATACCCTCTTCACTTTTTCTAACCAAAATTTTGCCTTTTTAGACTCCTCCAGAGGTGTTCCAGTAAATTCCTAGCTCCATACTTCCGCAACTGATCAATCGGAGCTTTAGGTGTGGTCATATAATATAATAATGTCATCATGTCTTTCGACAGCTTAACCAAAGCCTCCCTTTGAGTTGGAGTTGGAGGAGGTGGCACGTTAGTTTCACCTCGATTAACCCCAAAGGGTTTCGATATAGATGGATGAGATTGCACAGGATTATTACTCTCTGCGAAGTCGTCAATGGCTTTATGAGATCTTTCCACACTCAAATCTAAAACCAAAACATAGGACAACCTGCATTAGGCTAAAGACAACTCTTATATCCAAGTATAAGCAATAGTTAGGCACTGGTCAAACCAGAATAACCTAAACCATGCTCTAATACCAAACGATGTAACACCCATATACCCCTAAGAAGGATATGCAAATGCCACACAAAATAGAATTAAAATATACCAAACACTTTCAGAAACTTAAGAAAACATACATTACATATCATTAGATGTTGTTCTAAACAAAACATATTAAACATATTATACTATTCTAAATACATGCCATAAGTTTCAAATCCATCATGTATTAAGGTTATTACAAAGCATTAAACAAAAAAATACAACATGACTCATTACATTGAATTATAGCTTAAACTTAAACACAAATATACATCTTTCAAAACAAAACACATCCTTCTTTAGCCACTGCGGTTGTCCTAGTCTTAGATCTTCTTATCAGAACCTACATGGAGGCAAAGCCACTATGCTAAGCATATATCTTAATGAGGAATAACTAAACAATACATAATCTAACGATTGTTTTTGACAATCTTTTAACATTCACATGCACTGAATCATGTCAAATCACATACAACCTTTAATTGTTCAAATTAAAGAACAATCCAATATTATTTGCATCAGAACATAATATAACATATCAGAACAGGATATACTTGCTACAGAAAAAAATTTACAAGTATCCGAATAGAATATCATAATAACAAAATAGAACTTTAAGTATCAGAACAGAACTTGATTGTGTCAGAATAGAACTTGATTTTGTTATAACAGAACTTCATTATATCAGAACAGAATTTAGTCGTATCAGAATAGCGTAACATAAAACAAGTTAGCCTGCTATTCTTTTTATAAAAGTGGGTAACGGAACCAGAATAGAAGATACCTATGATTGGTATCACAGAACAGGAGAGACTTATGTCTCAGTAACAGAAGACACCGAAGTGTTAATATTAGGAGACACTAGAGTG
This sequence comes from Erythroxylum minutifolium, assembly GCA_027123815.1. Lineage (NCBI taxonomy): Eukaryota > Viridiplantae > Streptophyta > Magnoliopsida > Malpighiales > Erythroxylaceae > Erythroxylum > Erythroxylum minutifolium. The sequence goes on from JAOTJB010338393.1 coordinate 8,678, forward strand.
TCAATATTAGGAGACACTGAAGTGTCAATATCAAAAGACATCGAAGTAGCATAGAGCAGCTGTAGTCCCTTCTAGGCATGCCTATTTACCCACGACTAGGACTTGGTAGTTTTAAAACAAACCATTTCATGTTTCAAAATCGTATGCAAAAGATGTAGTGCATAATATATGTCTTTATTCCACTTTCCTCAAATTGACCATATACATGCATATCCAATCAAACTTAACATACCTTATAAGCATAAACATTTGCAATATTGTACCATTAAATGTGTTACGTATTTATAGATTACATATAATTACATAAATTTCCAATTTATAAACAATCATATTCAATTCACATCGCATAAACCCTGTGAAACACATTTGTATTCATAAGGACACATTCATCCTTGAACACACCATACATTTCAACATTAGACATGTTATTCACTAACCACACATTCTTTAAGTAATTATCTTAATTAACAAACCATAACTAAATTAACTTTTACTCAATTAATTTAACATCATCTAGGTTCATTTTCAACCTCAATTAAGTTCAATTAAATCATTATTAAGTACCTTAACCTTATATAGTCTGAAAATTGTCTAAAATCAACATTTTCTGCTTCCTAAGCACTGCCCACGACCGTGGGAATTAGCCATATAAATCCCACGATAGTGGGATGAGTGAACTGAACGTTCACTCACTCTTGGCCTTCATTTTAGGTCCAAATTTTACTCCTTCATACTCCATCCAATACATCTTCACCAAAGACCATCAATTTCACCTCAATTTTTCCTTATCCATGCTCCAATCCCTTATCAAATTCCTGTCCAAACCCAATTCAAAAATCATTCATTAGATAACTCACAACTCATTATCTTACATACTTCAAAACCAAAACAGAATTTGCTAAACAAGAATTATATTTCCAGTACTCAATTATCAACATCATAACACATATTTCATGCCAATTCAATTATCATAAAACTTGTATTAATACATGCTATCAAGTTTAGAATTCCCTTACCTATTTAACTTCAAATTTTGACTCCAAAGAACCAGCTAATCTAGCCCTTCCAAGCAACCAACACACATCCAAAATCAAGGTGCAAATCTTAGCACCAAGAAGTCAGTATAGAGATGCAGTATCTAGCAAGGGTTTTAAGTTTTGATAATCCAAATTGAAGCAAAAATCTAGAAGTGGTGAGTGTAAGAGAGAGTTTTGGTGGAGAGGAGCAAAGTGAAGAGAGAAGGCTGAGACACCAAGAATGAAGGATGATTCACCACCTACCTAACTCTTTGGATGCTAAGTGTTCTTGATTTAATCAAGCCATATGTCACACATGAAGTTAAGCTACTTGTCCTTCAATGAAGCACCTATATGTCTTCATGTGTGGCTGCCAAATGTCACAATTCAATTAGGCCACTTGTCACTCAACGAATGTTGCCAAATGTCATTCAAAGTATAGGCTTAATCATACTAATTTTCGTGTACCAACTTATCTTACCACTAGACATTTTCCTAATCAAAATGTCCATTTTAATACCTCAATTCATTAATGGCATTAATTATTTCCAAATCATTAAGTTTGATCCATTAGCCAAAATTCAAGATCAGGCCAAAATTTAAAACATATACAATTCATAATCATATCACAATATCTAATACATATACTTTCATGAATATGTAACATTTTAACTAGGGTATAATTTGGGGCCTTAGAATTCTCTCCCCCTTAAAAGAATTTTGTCCTCGAAATTCATACTTGATGAGAACAACTGAGGATATTGAGTTTTCATGGTCGATTTTGGCTCCCAAGTTGCTTTTTGAGTCCATAGTGTTGTTAGAGTACTTTCATCAGAGGTATTTGCTTATTTTTGAGATGTCAGACATCTCTCGATAAAATAGACACAGTTCTTTCTTCATAAGTTAAATTCAGTTATAATTGAATTTCTTGCACATAAATCTTATGTGTATCATTAGATTGATATTTTCTTGACATGGAAACAAGAAACACATTATACAACTTGGCCAATTCTTTAGGAAGAGCTAATTGATAAACTACTGGTCCGACTCTCTTAAGAATCTCGTAATGATCAATATAATCTAAGCTGATCTTACCTTTCTTCCTAAATCGAAGTATGTGTTCCAATGGCGAAACTTTAAGGAATACCTTATCACCTACTTGATACTTAATATCTTTTCTTTTTAAATTGACATAGAACTTCTGGCAGCTTTTATTCTTTGTTGGATAACTTGAACTTTCTCTTCAGTATCTTTCACAATATCAGGCCCGATTATCTTGTTTTTATTTAATTCAGTTCAACATATCAGAGTTCTACACCTTTTACCATATAGGGCTTCATAAGGTTCCATGTCAATACTAGTATGATAACTGTTGTTGTAAGCAAACTCCATCAAAGAAAGATAGTTATCCTAACTTCCTGGGAATTCTAACACACAACCCCGAAGCATATCTTCCAATATCTGAATAACCCATTCAGGTTGTCCATCTGTCTGGGGATGGAAAGTGGTACTAAACTTGACTTGAGTACCTAAAACCTTCTGCAGACTTTTCCAGAATCTCGAAGTAAATCGAGGATCACAATCAGAAATAATAGATAGTGGCACCCTATGCAACCTCACTATCTCATTCACATATAGGTTTACAAGCCTATCCATTGAATAATTAGGACGAACAGGCAGAAAGTGAGCAGACTTGGTGAGCTTGTCAACAATCACCCATACAACATCATGCTTCCTTTGAATGAGAGGAAATCAAGTGACAAAATCTATGGTAACGTTATCCCATTTCTATTAAGGAATCGAAATAGGATGTAACAAACCAGATCGAACTTGGTGCTTAACTTTAACTTGTTAACATGTCAAACATTTAGATAAATAATCCAATACATCACGTTTCATACCTGACCACCAGTAATGCTGCTTCAGATCTTGATACATCTTATTTCCACCAGGATGCACTGTAAAGACAGTATTATGGGCCTCAAACAATAACTTTCTTTTGAATTTATCATTAGCTAGCACACACAATTGATCTTTATAATACAAATCACCATCTCCTTTCATAGGAAAATATGGTTGTTTGCTTTCCCGAGTCCTTAAAATGAGTTATTGCAACTTATCAACTTTCTGAGCATCACAAATGTCTTGCCTTAAGGTAGGCCTAGATTTCAATTAAGCTATTAAAGCCTTATTAGATACAAGTCTTCTTTCACTCTGCTATACTGATAATGTTGAAATAGTTTTCCAACTCAAGGCATCAATCACGACATTAGCCTTACCCAGATGGTAATCTACAATGCAGTCATAATCTTTAAATAGTTCCAACCAACGTCGTTGTCTCAGATTAAGTTCCATATGAGTAAGTAGGTACTTCAAACTTTTATGATCAGTAAAAATCCTACATTTTTCACCATACAAGTAGTGCCTCCATATTTCCAAAGCAAACACTACCACTGCAAGTTCAAGATCATGTGTATGGTAGTTCTATCCGTGAGGCTTCAGTTGCCTAGAGGCATATGCAATTATCTTTCCATCCTGCATCAAAACACAACCCAAACCATTTCTAGATGCATCACTAAACATAACATATTCCTTACCAGAAGTGGGTTGAGCCAATATAGGAGCTTCAGTAAGCATTCCTTTCAGTTGATCAAAACTAGCTTGACATCTATCGAACCATTCATACTTTACTCCTTTTCATAGTAGTTTAGACAAAGAGAATGCTATCACCGAGAATCCCTTCATAAACTAGTGATAGTAACCCGTCAAATCCAGAAAACTTCTCACTTCTGTCAAATTATGTGGTGGCTTCTAGTTAACAATTACTTCAATCTTACTGGGATCAACTCTAATCCCTTGAGAAGAAACAATATGTCCTAGAAAAGATACCTCTTGAAGCTAGAAATCACACTTACTCAGCTTGACATACAACTGCTTTTCCCACAGGGTTTGTAACATAACCTGTAGATTCTCAACATGATCATGT
>JAOTJB010338424.1:0-12673 GCA_027123815.1 Erythroxylum minutifolium
GTTTAATTGTTGATACATTTAATCATTTACACTTAGCGATTAATGATACAAAAATGCTTAAGATACTCACTTTAATTTATATATGATTTTAAGTACAATTTAGAAACAAAGAAATTAAAGTAGGCCGAAAGCATGACAATTGGACCATTTTTCGAAGGCTAATACTCACTTGCCTTCACGAAGCAAGAAGATGACATAAAAATTCTAAGAAAGGAGATATATGTTAAAAATACAAAGAAGATGAAGGCATGAGATGGGACAGTCCCATGCACATAAATTTAGTGATGATTAATACGGTGGCAACAAATGTGCAAAATGCCAGTAGCCCAGCCAAGAGGAAACGACATCACGTGAAGCAAAACAGCTACAGTAGGTGGATAGCCAAAGGAGTAAAACACGAAACATAAAAGACAACTAAGACAAAATGCTAGCGTTAAACGCAGGTTACATAATGCTAGCGTTTAAAACAATTGCAAGGGTTAAGTGAAAATATGAATAGTGGCATGGAAATCAACTTAATTCATCCCATAAATAGAGTAGTGTGAGAGAAGAGGGCTGGCAGTAGAATGAAACAAAAAGAGCGGCTTAAGTCGAAAAGAAGAGAAGAGAGTTGTGGAGGAATGAAGTGTGAATAGTGAGATGGACCATAAATTTTAATTGTCAAATTGGTGAATAGTGAGAGAGGAGAAGCTTGCAGCATTGAGTGCAAAACCAAAGAGAGTTTTGGTAGGGTTATCAATGGTGGTTGAAATATTTTTTCGGGAGTAACCCATAGAGGGGTAACATCCCGACGCCAATTCAGAGGTAAAATCGACATTGATGACCTGGGTTAAACATTTTTTATTGTTTTGTTGTTTCTTTCTCTCATTAGAAATTGATTATGTTATCTTGAGTGGATTGATTGGGTATTTGAATGATTATGATTTTAATGCTCTATTGAATCGTTTTTCATGAAAACCTATTGCTAGAATCGAATGCAAGAGGTACTTTTTATATTTCTGATTCATATGTAGTGACTAATTCATATATAGTGACTAAGGGTTCTGAATCATTAGAGATAACATGATATAGGTTAAATAATCTGAGCTTGTGTGGTTATTACCTAGATTGGTCTATTTTTCTGATTTGTAATGAAGCTTTCCATATAAAATTAGAGAGCTTATTCTAGATTTCTTGATAGTTAATTAACTAGGATCTAAGGAAAAATCGGGATTAACAAAGCTCGTTGTTAATCTACAACGAATAATAGCTGAGAGAAATAAAAGAATAACAAATCAACGAATTATGCTTAATTAGGGTGTAGGCCGAGATTGAACTAAAGAACTGGATCCATATCGAATTCCCCAATTTTATCAAATTTTGCATGTTTTCTTTAATTTGTTTTCATTAGGTTTATTTTATTTTATTTTATTATTAAATCCAAAATCCCCCATTACCTAAACATCAATTAATTTCATTTCATAAGCTAACCGAACACTCCCTGTGGGATCGACCTAGACTCACCACCGCTACATTAGTAGTCTAGTTATTTTATTTTGACTAGCGTTATGAGGCGCATGTCAATTTTCGCTTCATTGTCGGGGAGTGCAGTGTTTTAGTTTTTGTTTGTGATTTTAATTAGTGTTTTGTATATATTTGTTCCTAATTGATTTCTTTTTATTTATTTCATGATCTTTTAATTTTTTGTTTCATGTTTGTGATTAAAAAAATAAATATGGATGGAAACAATTTTTTCTTTAATTCATATTCTCAATCCTATAACAATGTTTGGACTGACCAAATTAAATTTTGTTATAGATAGGATAATCAGCTGAATTACTTCTATGATAGTTTGCAGGAAGTACAGTAATTCTTGTACACATCAAAAGCTTCCTATCAAGACTCAGGTACACCCTTAGAAGAATTGGTTAATGTGTATGTTGCTAACACTTTGCAATTCTAGCGTGAAACAAATTCTAGAATCCAAAACTTGACAAGCTAGGTGGATCATGATAGAAGCTATCAACCGCCTAGCATCACAAAGCAAAGAGACACAATCATATCAACCTGAGGAGTACTCGATGGATATTAACACAGAAACTTTATAAAGTGAAGAGGAGCTTGAGAAATTTAAGGTCAACCTTTAGCGAATTGCTTGTGTCAAAGAAGCTGAGGAGGAGCTCGAAGTAGAAAAAGATACATCTTTTAGCTCGGAGGTAAAAACTGAGTTCATAATTATTGTTAAGACTGACTATTTACCTTTACCTAGAAAGTTAGAGGAATTAAAGGAAGAAGAAAAAGGCAAAAAGACGTTCAAAATATTTTCGAAGTTTATGAACTCAGTCGAGATTGAGAATCTGAGGATAGGGAAGACACTGAATGGGGATGATGATCAACTAAAGTCCTATTCGGAACAACCTTACGTGGAAGTGGCACTAACTGTAATACCAGAAGATCACAATTTTGTCACGTGAGGAAAACATGGGGTTGAGCCAGTGACCCTAAACTAAGGCACTTCTTGGAAGGCAACCCAAAGGAAGTAAATTTCTTTTCTTTACATTTTCGCATTCCTTTTTTTATGCATGTGTGTTTCTTTGTTGGTTTATTGTTGCTTGTTTTTAAGTTTTCAATCAAAACGAGAGAAAGAATAAAACAAACAAAGAAACATTTGTTTGTTTTCTATTGCTTCTAGGATTATTTAATCATGATTAGAGAATGAATTGACTAGAGCATTTGATAGTAACTTTAGCATGTACTTTTACTCTTGTGATTGGTTGATATGCATTGTCTTTAGAAAAGTAGTGACTAATGGTAGACAAAGCCGGTGAGATTTTGAGCCTTATTAGACTGACACATCGTCTCATTGTCTTCTGATAATGTGTGGCCTTCATGACATGTACATCTTGATTTTGAATTGAATTTCTATTCGAGACCACATTTTTATCACATGCATTAACATGGATATAATTAGGCATTCTTTGCTTTTCCAAACTACATTAGTCAAATAACCTACCCATTATATGATTTTCCTTTTTGATAAGCCCCTTTAAGCTTTATACCTTTCTTTTTGTATCAACCACATTACATGCTTTATACTCAACCAAATGTCCCACCCAAGCTATGAAGCTAGTGGAACATTTGTGATTGTTGAGTTTGTGGATGTACAAAAGTGATTGTTGAGTTTGTGGATGTATAAAAGTGTAAATGTGGGGTCCTACATATGTGAGGGTTGGTTAATGTTGAGATTTTTTGTTATGTCTTATCATTGAAATTCCCATGTTGGTATAGTTTATTTTAATTTTTATAAGAGAAAAGCAAAGAAAAAAGAAAAAGAAAAGAATAAAAAATTTTGTTCAAATAAAAAGGAGGAAGTGCATACGAGTTTGCAAAGTTATTCATAATTAATGCATTTTCCTATAGTTATAATGAATGTGTTATTTGATTATGTTAAATATGAGGTAGATGTTGGCTTGGAAGGTTCACTGTTGTAGTTTCAATGTATTATTAGCATCAATTGTATAAATGTTTACTTCAGATTGGTATATGCTTCATGTGGTTAGTGTGTGAGAGTTGAATGGGGTTGTGAAATAAAAATGTTGCATTTGTTATAGCTGACGGTACCCAGTTTTTGATGAGTATTGCTTTGTTTCACTAGCTTTAAAGGCTTTCATACTACTTAACTCAAATACGTCACCTTACCTTTGCTCACATTTCAACCTTGAAAAGTCTTTTGATCCATGATTTTGTATGTGAACATTAGTGATGGAGAAATGATATGATATGTAAAGTTATGGAATGACATGATCATTAATGGTGTTAAGTGTACCTATGGATATATTTTAGTTAAACATAATTTTCAAGTCTACCATTAGATTGCTCAGTTTTTAAAGGTATTGAATGTTGATTGATCATGAGTAAAAGCATTGAATGTTGAATTCTTGCAATGATTTTTGAAAGTCATTCATCTTGGGTTATGATTATATAGTCTTAGAAAATATGGCAATTGGGTAAATGTTTTGGCTCTTTGGACTTAATTTAGATGTTTTGCCCTAGGATAGCTAAAAGCTAAGTGTGGGGAAAATTGATATGTGTTTAGTTGATGATGCGTTTAATCATTTACACTTAGCGATTATTGATACAAAAATGCTTAAGATACTAACTTTAATTCATATATGATTTTAGGTATACTTTGGAAACAAAGAAATTAAAGTGGGTCGAAAGCATAACAATTAGACCGTCTTTTGAAGGCTAATACTCACTTGTCTTCATAGAGCAAGAAGAAGATATGAAAATGCTAAGAAAGGAGATATAAGTTGAAAATACAAAGAAGGTGAAGGCATGAGATGAGACAACCCCATGTACATAAATTTAGTGATGACCAATACGGTAGCAACAAATGTGCAAAATGCTAGAAGCCCAGCCATGAGGAAATGACATCACATGAAGCAAAATAGTTGCAGTAGGTGGATAGCCAAAGGAACAAAATGCAAAACATAAAGGACGACCAAAACAAAACGCTAGCGTTAAACGTAGCGTTACATGCGTTAAACATATGTGTGAAAGCAAGTGTTAATCGCATGCATTAAAGCTAGCATTAAACGTTAGCATTTAACACAGTTGCAAGGGTTAAGTGAAAACATGAACAGTGGCGTGGACATCAACTTAATTCGTCCCATCAATAGAAAAGTGTGAGAGAAGAGGGCTGGCAGCAAAATGAAACTAAAAGAGTAGTGTAACTAGAAATGAAGAGAAGAGAGCCACGGAGGAGTGAAGTGTGAATAATGAGATGGACCATAAACTTTAATTGTCAAATTAATGAACAGTGAGAGAGGAGAAGCTTGCGACGTTGAGTGAAGAATCGAAGGGGGTTTTGATAGGGTTATCAATAAAGGTTGAAATTTTAGGAGAGACCCATAGAGGGGTAATATCCCGACGCTGATTCGGAGTTGACATCGACACCGACAACTTAGGTTAAACATTTTTTATTATTTTGTTGTTTCTTTCTCTCATTAGAAATTGATTATGTTATCTTGTGTGGATTGATTAAGTATTTGAATGATGATGATTTTAATGCTCTATTGAATTGTTTTTCATTAAAACCCATTGCTAGAATCGAATGCAAGATGAAATCGTTGTATTCCCGATTCATGTGTAGCGACTAATGGTTCCGAATCATTAGAGATAACATAACATAGGTTAAATAATCTAAGCTTGTGTGATTATTACCTAGATTGGTATATTTTTCTGATTCCTAATGCAGTTGTCTAGATAAACTTACAGAGCTTATTCAAAGCTTTCCGATAGCTAGGGTTAATTAACAAGCACTTCGTAATTAACTAGGATCTAAGGGAAAAATTGGGATTAACAGAGCTTGTTATTAATTTACGACCGATAATTGCTAAGAGAGATAAAAGAATAACAAATCAATGAATTATGCTTAATTAGGGTTTAGGCTATGATTGGACCAAAGAATCAGATCCCTACTAAATTCTCCAATTTTATCAATTTTTGCATGTTTTCTTTAACTTGTTTTCATTAAGTTTATTTTATTTTATTTTTTATTAAATCCAAAACCCCGATTACCTAAACATTAATTAATTTCATTTCAAAAGCTAACCGAACACTCCCTGTGGATTAAGCTAGACTCACCACTATTATAGTAGTAGTCTGGTTATTTTATTTTAACTATCATTACAACGTGTATGCCAATTTTGACCCTCTTCTGTTCTTCACTCAATGCCACAAGCTTCTCCTCTCTCACTATTCATTGATTTGACAATTAAAGTTTATGGTCCATCTTACTATTCACACTTCACTCCTCCGCATCTCTCTTCTCTTCTTCTCTACTTACGCCACTCTTTTTGTTTCATTCTGCCACCAGCCCTTTTCTCTTGCACTATTCTATTGATGGGATGAATTAATTTGATGTCCACGCCACTGTTCATGTTTTCACTTAACCCTTGCAGCTGTGTTAAATGCTAGCATTTAATGTATGTGTAATGCTACATTTAATGCTAGTGTTTTATCTTGGTTGTCTTTTATATTTTACATTTTGCTCATTTGGCTATACCTACTGTAGCTCTTTTGCTTCATGTGATGTCGTTTCCTCTTAGCTAGGCTATTGGCATTTTGCATATTTGTTACTGCGTATTGCTCATCATTAAATTTATGTGCATGGAGCTGTCCCATCTCATGCTTTCTTCTTCTTTGTATTTTCAACATATATCTCCTTTTTTGGCATTTTGATGTCTTTTTCTTGCTCCCCAAAGACAAGTGAGTATTAGCCTTTGAAAAACAGTCTAATTGTCATGCTTTTAATCCACTTTAATTTCTTTTTTTTCTAAATTGTACCTAAAATCTTATATGAATTAAAGTGGGTATCTTAAGCAATTTCGTATCATTAATCACTAAGTGTAAATGATTAAATGTATCAATAATTAAACACATATCAATTGTGGTCACCAATAAGCTAAATCTAAATGCGTTTGAGGGGAGCTATGTTTACGGGGGACTAAAATAACAAGAGGGTCTGAGGTGGAAGCAGGGGTAAGATTGGGAGGGGGGTTGTGGTGAAGAGGATGGGTGGGATAAAAAGGGAGTGTGATAGATGTATATTTAACTATATTTTTACATCTATATTTGATGTATTTTTCATTGATATTTTATACTTTTATTGTATATTTGATACTTAATTCACTCCAAGTATGATTATAGGGTATAATTGCCTTCACGACTTAAATAAGAAGAATTCAGATGAAAACATAGCATAAACAAAGAATTGCAGCATAAAAGCAATGCATGACCATGCAACAGGCTGTGCACTTCTCTTTAGTCGTGTAGATTCACAATTTTTGAGCATTTTGGCTATGCATAGTCAAATACACGGTCATGCATCAAATCGTTCATCAGCTAAAACCTTAGAATTTAATATAAAAGGATGTGAATGGCGGTAAACAAGAAGAGCATAATTTAGGAGGCAATTCTAGTTGTGGAGATCATTCTCAATAGGTGATTTTGATATAGAGAAGTAGAAAACATGAAGAATTTATCGAAAGATTCATTAAAATACAAGATAAAAAACTCTACCTTGTAAGAATACTTGATAAAAGACAATTAGGGAGATTTAGAATAATGAGCCCATTGTTTTCAATTCGTTTTTCTTTTAGTGTATGTTTGATTTCGTGTTTGATCATGTGTAGCTAAACATGTCGTTAGTATTTAGCTTAGATGAACACTATTTTAATACTCTAACATTATTTGATTCTTTTATTAATTCAATTGCTTGATTGATTTATGTGATCTAATTATGTGTTTTGTTTATATTCTAATAGATCCAAAATAATATATCATAAATTGATTTCATACATACAGATTGAGAAATCCTGTTTATGAATAAATCTATCGTAATTGGAAGGATTTGATTGCAACACTAGAGATAGGATAATATAAATCTTCTAGATTAAGGTCAAGCCTTATAGAGGGATTCAAAATTTGGTAAAGCAATCCTATAAACCTTAACCTCGGTAATTTGATTGAAAACCATAAGATTAGTTGTTAATAGACTCAAGGATAACTATAAGCATACCATGAAAGTCTCCACGGTTCAATAAATTCATAAAACAACTGTATAATAAAAGATTGATCTATTAAAGGTTTAGGGGGATTCGAAACCTAGATACTAATTTCCTACTAAGTGGTTCCTTTAATTCTTTGATTAAATCTTATTGTTTGTTTATCTTATTTTTAAGTTTTATTTTCTTTTAATTAAAAATAACAATCAATTAATAGACTAGATAATAAAATGACAATAACTACTAGTAATCACTATCCTCATATGGTTGACTCATATTTATCGATACTAGCTATAACTATATCATGCACTTGTGGTAATTGATTATTGACACACTCATAAATAGTCAATCAAGTTTTTGGCGTCGTTGCTAAGGAATTTGATATTAGGAACAACTGATGATATTAATCTAGTCATTATCTTTTATATTTTATTTTATTATATTATATTTATAGCTTATTCATTTAATTATTTTTTAAATTTCTGTACTTGATCTTGAGTTTGTCAGTTATTTTAGGATAGAAGATTATTTTCATAGCCATAACTCACAATGGAGGGATGGAATGGACAATACTATTATGAGAGCCAGAATAATTCTTCATAATCTATGACATCACCATATGGGACAGAGAGCTTTCATCATATATTTTCAGAGGCTCCATCGATTTCTATGCCTTTTGTGATATTTTCAAAGTATTTACTACAATCATGAATGTCAAGCACCGATCTATATGTGGGAGCGACCGAACATGTACAATCAACCTCAAGGTGAACTATATAGGAACAACTATAATTCATAGTAGAGCAACTCTTACATCTATGAATGGAATGATTACGCTTCAACTGGATATTTACGTCACCAAGAAGTGTCAGTTAGCAAGCCAACTTTGGAAGATATGATGATTGACTTCATTCAAGAATCAATCATGAAGTATTGGGAAACAGAGGATCGTACATTAAATTTGATGAATCAGATAGACTAGTTGGTGGAGATGATATTTGATGAGATGCAAGGGAGTTTACCCAGTATTAATGAAACATGCCCTACTGAAATGTCAAGTACCTTTAATAGCGAAAAAGAGCTCCAAGAAGTAGTAGTAGTAGAAAAATAAGAAGAAGAAGAAGAAGAAGAAAAAGAAGAAGAAGAAGAAGAAGAAGAAGGAGAAGAGAAGGGAGAGGAAGAGGAATAGGAACAGGAAGAGGAAGAACGTATTTCAGATAAAATAATAAAACTCCTATCTTAAATGAAAGCTAATTGATGCAAATGTGAGAGTGAAGAAAGGATATGGTTTGAGTTAATGAATGGAAGGAAATTCCAAGAAGAGCTTCTTGAAGAAGAATACGAGGAAACCTCCATCAAAGAAGAGGAAGCAAAGAAGTGTCAGGAAATAATTGAAGAAGATAAGCCAAAAACCTCTGTTTAGGAAGAAGAAGAAGAGTGGAAAGAGATGGTTAAGGATGACTCCAAGTAAGGAAACTCCTGATCAAGTGTTAGTAGCAACCTTAAGTATAGAGGGCTTCCACTTGCTTGAAGACAAACTGTTTGAGCCAATCAACGATTCAGGGAGTTTTGTTATTCCCTCTTTCATTAATGGTTTATCATTAAAAAGGGCATTATTGCAATTAATTGGTTTTACTAACTTAATCAATTATGCCCTTATTATTATCTTGCGATATGTGGCTTACTTATAGGTTACAAAACCCTTATACAAAGAAACGAATGGAAGTAACCATTGATCATAGACTTTGGATGACAGAAACTTGCTGGTTATGTCGAGCTATTGAAGTTAAAAAAACATTACATAGGAGGAAACCCATGAGTTAGTTTTAATTTTATTTCAATTTTGATATGATCTTGGGTTTACTTTGATGTTAGTATATGTTTTAATTAATTGAATTTAGTCTTGAAGTTCTTTATAATAACAAATTTGAGCATCTTGAGGGAGAATTATGGATAATGTGACTTTAAAGGTGACGTGTCATATGTTATAATGATAATGTGTAAGAATTTTTATGTTTAAGGATAAAGTTTGAAAGTTGCATAGGTTTACGAGGAGTTACACATTCACTAGACATAATGGAGCAGTTTTGCACATTTTTATATTGCACGTTAAAAATGCCCTAATCTTTCAAATTTCTCATTTTCCCTCTCATTCACTTTGGAAGTTCCGCTGCCCCTTTTTTCCCATTCCAAAAATATTACAAATTTTGGCTCATCTAGCAACACCTAAGTAAGTAATTACTTTAATTTCACTAGTTGATACTCGTTTAATTGAATATTTTACTTTATTTTGGTATATATTGTGTGAAATTGCTTGAATTGCAAGTTGGGAATGTATATGAATTCTGTATGACTAATTGTTTGATTACAGTGTTAAAGTTGATTAATTGCATTACCCAATTGTGTTATTGTGTTAATTTGACAAATTGCATGAAATTTGAGTAGAACTTCAACTTGATTTGCGTGAACTTGCAATTTTGGATCATTACATGTTTAATTAGGTTAGTCTCGACGCTAATTATGACTTGGCTTGTGTATGAATTACATAGGTTCATGTTTAATTGCTTTAATTTTCTATAATTGTGACTTTAGAGTTTTTAATTCCAATTTTAAGGTTAGAGTTGCAATTTAACAATTAAGTAGTTTAATTTGTTAATTGTACTATTTCTCATTTTAGTTTTGAAATTAATTAGTTTGTTAATTGATTTTCTAATTAAAATTTTCTAATTGCTTAGTTATTTATGGGCGTTGCTTTGCTGATTTCTCCTAGTTGTTTAATTTTTCATATTTAGTTTATTTTTGAAATCAATAAGCATGGAGCATGATTAAAACCAAGTGAGGGAAAAAAATCATATTTTAGTGATTTATATGCCAGTTTTCTCACATTTGTCTAAAGTTTTAGGAAAAATGTCATGGTCACGACGTGAGAAAGAGACCCTAAGAAAAAGGCTTCGAGGAGAGTCTTCTATAACAGTTCAACCCCCAGAGAGGCCACAAATGTTGATATTTAATTTTGAGGTTTAGGAAAAATAGTACCAAAGGTTGAAAGATAAGAATTTTGGAAGCAATCAGTATATCGACTGGGAGGTTTTGGAGTAAGTTAGGTTCGCCCAACAGGCAAGGGACTTAGTAGATGTAGGAGCATGGTCCCAATTCTTTGAAGTCGTGGAACCATTATATAGAAAGCTTAGTTTAAATGTCCTCTCTATATTCTCCATAGAAAAGGGATGTTATGATAAGGATCGCTCCAACAGTTCCGGATGATGGCAAAGAGGCATCAAATAAGTTATACTCAGTTCTCCATCACCACAGGTTTGTACTATTGGAAGTATATTGGGACACCAGAGTACCAAGCATTACCGATGGATTTTTCATATGGGTTGTCTCTATAACACTTCTGGAGTAGCATTAACTTTGAAGATGACTATAATTCGCTCGTGTCAAAGGCATAAACTTTATGTAGTATAGCACTCATATACATCCATGATATTCTAAGTCACACTTTAAGTGGCTGAGGGGTAGCTGGGGAATCTTCAACAATGTGGATGTCTTTTACCTTTGGGTATGATTAAGCGAGCACCTATATATCTAGGACATGCACTTGCCCAATTTATTTGGCACTAAAGTAAGGACAAGAAAGTTGGCATGATATGTGTTAGACCTTATATGACCAGGTTAGCATGAAGGATGAAAGTTTTTAATCAACTACCACTAATGTAGGAGATAATGACCATGATCGCACTGGATCTAATAGTAATGCTCCATATGCACATGGTAAGTCGATGTTGGGATCTACTGGAGGCATTTATCAACTCTGAAGGAAGGAGGCAGAGCAACATAACCTACAACAAAGCCACAATTACCACCATAATCACCACTATCCTAGATGAGGGGAATAACACTAGAGGATCTTCATTTAGACCACCTGAGGATAGACTAACTAGAGAGATAGCAAACGAAGCTTGTGGAAGATATTAGCAAGTTGTGATCCATGGTATCATGGATAGGAGAGCTTATGGTATCCGTAGCGAGCCATCTGGTAGTTGACGTCCAGCCCACCCCTACCCCATCCTCACCCCCCTCCCCTAAATTTGATGCTCCTCCATGTAGGCAAGATCATCATTAGGGGAACCTATCTTCATTGGATCAGCCAGGGTCACCGGAAGAAGGAGATGTTTAATTTTTATAGTATTTCTTTTTCTTAAGTAATTACATATATTTTTGTTTTTTATTAATTACTTTTCCATCTATATCATTTTAATTAATAATGTTCTTATTTCCTGTTTTCAATTGTGTTATTTTTATTTCTTTTATTTCTTATTATCTCTTTTCTTTTTCTTATATTTAACAAGTATGTAGTATACATTGGATGGATCCGACATCACAAAATCGTTATATTCAGAAAAGTACCATAACACTTTTCCCTTATTATATATATTATGTATGATGGGGAAAATGTACAACTTTAAGTATAGGGAAGGGTTTCAATGAATCTTAATTCTTTAAGCTTATTATAAGCTTGATTATTAAATTTTATTAACTAATATCTTGAATTGATTGAAGTCTGTCCATGAATAATATATTTCATTATTGAATATTGACTTGAATTGGAATGAAAAAGGATGAGAGTTAGAATAAAATTATTTTTGTAATTCATATTTTTAATAATCATTGAAATATTCAAGTTGAATAATATGGCCTGTTATTTCCATACATAATACCTTTCTTTTTCGTGATCTTTTGAACCTAAGAGCAGCAATTTCAAAATTTTAATATCTTATTATTCTTTTATGTGTGCTATCATGTGTAGTAGAATAATTATAGAACTTGCTTTTATTATGCATGTTGAGACCATATTTATTAAATTAGAAGCATTGACATGATGAAGGCACTCAGATTCAACAACTTATTTAAACCTATTTCTTTGAAAATTACCAAACCCTTAAATTATCTTTTAGGAATAACTAAGTTGAGCCTTATCCTGTTTCATTAATTAAATCCACATATTAGCTTTTATCTTATTTTTCTTTGAAGACCTTTTTTTTAAACCCTGAAGGTTATTTGTTTACTTATTTGACACTTGAAATTCTTAAAAGGTCCATTATTTCTTTAATTATGGTATT
>JAOTJB010338442.1:0-12671 GCA_027123815.1 Erythroxylum minutifolium
TTCCCACCAAATGTGCCCAATAGGTTGTTTTTCCCACTAATAATGCTTAACGACAATATCAACGGGCTCTTTTACCCACTGAAAGATTGCCAACTGGCTATTTTTCCCACTGAAGGTGCCCAATGGGCTGTTTTTCTCACCGAAAGTGCCTACCTTCCATGCCCATCCTAAGTGCGTAGTGACCATGCCAACGGGCTATTTTGCCCACCGAAGGTGAGCCAACGGGTAGTTTTCCAACTGAAGGTGCCCAACAGGTTGTTTTTCCCAAGAAAGGTGCCTAGCGACCAAGCCAACGAGCTATTTTTCCCACCGAAAGTGCCTAGCGACCGTGCCAACAAGCTGCTTTGCCCATCAAAGTTGTGCCTAATGTGTTGTTTTTCCCACCCTATGTGCCTAGCGACTGTGCCAACAGGCTGTTTTACCCACCAAAGGTATGCCTACGGGCAGTTTTTCCCACTGAAAGTTCCCAACAGGCTGTTTTCCTACTGAAAGTGCCAAGCGATCTTGCCAATTCATTGTTTTGCTTATCGAAGGTGCCTAATGATCGAGCCAACAAGCTATTTCTCCCATCAAAGGTGCCCAACGAGCTGTTTTTCCCACCAAAAGTGCCTTGTGACCATGCCAACGAGCTGTTTTTCCCATCAAAGTTGCCCAACGGGCTATTTTTCCTATTGAAAATGCCTAGCGACCGTGCCAATGGGCTATTTTGCCCACTGAGGGTGTGCCAATGACAGTTTTTGCCACGGATGGTGCCCAATAGGATGTTTTTCCCACTGAAGGTGCCTAGAGACTAAGCCAACGGTCTGTTTTACTACCCACCAAAGGTGTGCCAACGAGCTATTTTTCCCACCGAATATATCCAACGGGTTGTTTTGCCCACCAAAGGTGGTTAACGACTATGCCAGCGGGCTATTTTGCCCGTTAAAAGTATGGCAATGCCCCGTCAAAGGTGCCCAATAGGCTGTTTTTCTCGTTAAAAGTACTTAGCGACCATGCCAACACACTGTTTTACCCATGAAAGATGCCTAGCGCTCGTGCCAACGAGCTATTTTGCCCACTGAAGTTGTGCCAACAGTAGTTTTTCCCACCGATGATGCCCAATAGGATGCTTTTCCCACCAAAAGTGCCTAGCAACAATTCCAACAGGCTGTTTTACCCACCGAAGGTGTGCCAATGGGCTGTTTTTCCTATCGAATGTGCCCAACGAGTTGTTTTTCCCACCCTAAGTGCCTAGTGATCATGCCAACGGGCTGTTTTGCCCACCAAAGGTGTGTCAACGGGCTATTTTTCCCACCGAAAGTGCCTAGAGACCATGCCAATGGGTTGTTTTGCCCTCTGAAGGTGTCTAGCGATTGTGCCAACGGGCTATTTTCCCCACCTAAGGTACTCGACAGTCTACTTTTCCCACTGAAAGTGCTTAGTGACTGTGCCAACCGACTATTTTTCCCACCAAAGATGCCTAGCGATCGTGCCAACAGGCTATTTCACCACTGGAAGTGTTCCAAAGGGCTATTTTTCTCACCAAACATGACCAACGGGTAGTTTTTCATACCGAAGTGCCTATCCACCGTGCCAATGGGCTGTTTTTCCCATCGAAGGTGCCCAACGGGCTGTTTTTCCCATCAAAAGTGCCTAGCAACTGTGGTAATAGGCCGTTTTGCCCACGGAAGGTGCCTAGCAATCGTGCCAACGGGTTGTTTGTCCCACCAAAAGTGCCTATAGACCGTGCTAATGTGTTGTTTTACCCTCCGAAGGTGTCTAGCGATTGTGCCAACGGGTTATTTTCCCCACCGAAGGTACCCGACAATCTACTTTTCCCACCGAAAGTGCTTAGTGATTGTGCCAACAGACTATTTTTCCCACCGAAGATGCCAAGCAACCATGCCAACAGGCTATTTCGCCCACTGAAGGTGTTCCAACTGGCTATTTTTCTCACCGAACATGACCAACGGGTAGTTTTTCATACCGAAAGTGCCTATCCACCATGCCAACAGGCTGTTTTTCCAATCGAAGCTGCCCAACGAGTTGTTTTTCCCATTAAAAGTGCCTAGCAACCATGTTAACAAGTCATTTTGCCCACTGAAGGTACCTAGTGACCGTGCCAATGGACTGTTATTCCCACCGAAGATGTGGCAACGTACTATTTTTCCCATCGAAGATACCTAACGGGTCATTTTTCCAATCGAAAATGCCTAGCGATCGTGTCAATAGGCTATTTTGCCCACTGAAGGTGCATAATGACCTTGGCAATGAGCTATTTTGCCCATTGAGAGTGTGCCAACGAGCTGTTCTTCCCACCGAAGGAGGCCAACGGGTTGTTTTGCTTATTGAAGGTGTGCCAACAGGCTATTTTTCTGACCAAAGGTGCGTCAATGGACTGTTTTTCCCACCGAAGGAGGCCAACGGGCTGTTTTGCCCATCGAAGGTGTGCCAATAGGCTGTTTTTTTGACTAAAGGTGTGTCAATGGGCTGTTTTTCCCACCGAAGGTGCCCAACGGGATATTTTTCCCACTAAAAGTGCCTAGCAACTGTGTCAACTAGTTATTTTGCGTATTGGCACTATGCCAACTGGCTATTTAGCCCACCAAAAGTGTGCCAACGAGCTATTTTGCCCACCAAAGGTGTGCCAACGGGCTGTTTTTCACACCGAAGATGTCCAACGGGCTGTTTTTCCCACCCTAAATGCCCAACGACCTTGCCAACGTGCTATTTTTGCCATCAAAGGTGCCTGGTGACCATGTCAACGGGCTATTTTCCCATCAAAGGTGTGCAAATGAGCAGTTTTGCCCAACAAAGGTGTGCCAACGAGCTGTTTTCCCACCAAAGGTTCCCAACGGGCTATTTTTCCAACCGAAAGAGCCTAGCAACTGTGCCAACGAGTTGTTTTGCCCGCCAAAGGTGTGCCAATGGTCTTTTTTCCCATCGAAGGTGCTCAACGGGATATTTTTCCTACCAAAGGTGCCTAGCGACTGAGCCAACGACCTATTTTCCCAACCAAAGGTGTGCCAATAGGCTGTTTTTCTCACCAAAGTTAACCAATGGGATGTTTATTCCATCGAAAGTGCCTAGCAACTGTGCCAACGAGTTGTTTTGCCCACTGAAGATCCCTAGGGATCGTGCTAGCAGGCTATTTTGCCCACTGAAAGTGTATTAAGGGGTTGTTTGCCCACTGAAGGTGTGCCAACGGGCTTTTTCCCATCGAAGCTACCAAATAGGTTACTTTTCCCACCGAACGTGCCTAACGATCATGGCAATGCCCAGTTTTCCCCACCGAAGGTGCCGAGCGACCTTACCGATAGGCTAATTTGCCCACTGAAGGTGTCCCAATGGTCTATTTTTCCCACCGAAGTGCCCAATGGGCTGTATTTCCCACCAAAAGTGCCTATTGACCTTGCCAACAGGCTGTTTTTCCCACTGAAGGTGTGCCAACGTGCTGTCTTTCCCACCAAACGTGCCCAACGAGCTATTTTCCTGGAAAAAATGCCTAGCGACAGCACCAACAGGCTCTTTTACCCACCAAAGGTGTGTCAATAGGCTAATTTTCCCATCAAAGGTGCCCAACAGGCTATTTTTCCCATCGAAAGTGACTAACGGATTGTTTTGCCCATCAAAACTGCCTAACAAGAAGTTTTTCCCATTGAAGATGCCTAACGGTCTGTTTTTCCCATCGAAAGTGCCTAATGGGCTATTTTGTCCATCGAAAGTGCCTAATGGGTTGTTTTTCCCACAGAAAGTGCCTAGCGAGCATGCCAATGGGCTGTTTCTCCTACAGAATGTGTGCCAACATGTTGTTCTTCCCATTGAATGTGCCCAAAGGGCTGTTTTTCCCACCAAAAGTTCCTAGTGATAGTGCCAACGGGCTCCTTTATCCACCGAAGCTGTGCCAACGGGCTATTTTTCCCACCGAATGTGCCCAACAGGAAGTTTTTCCACTGAAAGTGCCTACTGACTGCACCAACGGGATATTTTTCCCCTCAAAGGCACCCAACAGGCTATTTTTCCAATCCAAAGGGACTAGCAACCGTGTCAACAGACTGTTTTGCCCACCGAAGGTACCTAGCGACTATGCACATGAGCTGTTTTGCCAATCAAAAGTGTACCAATGGGCTATTTTTCCCACCAAAGGTGTTCGACGGCCTGTTTTTCACACCGAAGGGGACTAGTGGCCATGCCAACGGGCTGTTCTACCCACTGAAGGTGCACCAACGGGCTTTTTTCTGATCAAAAGTGCCTAGCGAATGTGTCAACATGCTGTTTTGCCCACCAAAGGTGCATAACGACCGTGCCAACTGTCTGTTGTGCCAATGGACTGTTTTTGCCACGGATGGTGGCCAACGAGATATTTTTTTCACCAAAGTGGACTAGCATCTATGCCAATGGGCTGTTTTTCTCACAAAGGTGTGCCAACGGACTATTTTTCCCACTAAAGGTGACCAACGTGCTATTTTTCCAGCCCTAAATGCCTAGCGATCACATCAGCGGGCTATTTTCGCCATCAAAGGTGCCTAGTGACCATACCAATGGGCCATTTTGCCCATCAAAGGTGTGCCAACGGGCAATTTTTGCAACCAAAGGTGCCCAATAGGTTGTTTTTCCCACCAAAGGTGCCTAGCGACAAAGCCAACAGGCTGTTCTGCCCACCAAACATGTGCCAATGAGCTATTCTTCCCACCGAAGGTGCCTAATGAGCTATTTTTCCCATCCTAAGTGTCTAGCGACTGTGCCAACGGGCTGTTTTACCCACCGAAGGTATGCCAAATAGCTATTTTCCCCACTAAAAGTACCCAATGGGCTGTTTTCCCACCCAAAGTGCTAAGTGATCTTGCCAATGTGTTGTTTTGCCCACCAAAGGTGCCTAGCGACCGAGCCAATGGGCTATTTTTCCCACCAAAAGTGCCTAGCAATCGTGCCAACAAGTTGTTTTTCCAATCCAAGGTGCCCGACGGGCTATTTTTCCCACTGAAAGTGCCTAGCGATCATGCCAACGGGCTCTTTTGTCCATCAAAGGTGCCTAGTGACCGCGCCAATGGGCTATTTTGCCCACCTAAGGTATGCCAATGGCTATTTTTCCACTGTTGGTGCCCAACGGGATGTTTTTCCAACTGAAGGTGCCAAGCGACCGAGCCAACAGGTTGTTTTACCAACCTAAGGTGCGCCAACGGGCTATTTTTCCCACCAAACGTGCCCAACGGGTTGTTTTGCCCACCGAAGGTGCCTAGTGACCATGCCAACATGCTATTTTACCCACTGAAAGTATGTCAACGGGCTATTTTTTCCACCAAAGGTGTGCCGACGGGTTGTTTTTCCCATTGAAGGTGCCCAATGGGCTGTTTTTCCCACTGAAAGTGTCTATCAACCATGCCAATGGGTTGTTTTGCCTATAAAAGATGCTTAACGGCTGTGCAACGGGCTCTTTTGCCCACTGAAGGTGTGCCAATAGTAGTTTTTCCCACCGATGGTGCCCAACGAGATGTTTTTCCCACTGAAGGTGCCTAAAGACTGAGCTAATGGGCTATTTTGCTCACCAAAGTTGTGCCAACGGGTTGTTTTTCCTAACAAAGGTTCCCAACTAGCTATTTTGCCCATAAAAAATACCCAGCGATCGTGTCAGCGGGTTGTTTTGCCCACAAAAGGTGCCTATGCCAATGTGCTATTTTGCCCACCGAAAGTGTGCCAACGACTATTTTTCCCACCGAAGGGAGTTGTTTTTCCCACCCTAAATGCCAAGCGCCCTTTCCAACGGATTGTTTTGCCCACCAAAGGTGGGCCAATAGACTTTTTTCCCAGCAAAGCTACCCAACGGGTTGTTTTTCCCATCGAAAGTGCCTAGCGACTATGTAAATGCATTGTTTTGCACATCGAAGGTGCCTAGCAACCATGTCAATAGGCTGTTTTGGCCAGTGAAGGTTCCCAACGTGTGGTTTTCCCACCGAAATTACCCAGCGACCGTGCCAACGAGCTGTTTTACCCACCAAAGGTGTGGCAATATGCTGTTTTTCCCATCGAAGGTGCCCAACGAGCTATTTTCCCACCCTAAGTGCCCAGTGACCGATCCAATGGGTGGTTTTGCCCACCAAAGGTGCATAGTGATCTTGCCAACGGGCTATTTATTCCATCAAAGTTGTGCCAACGGGTAGTTTTTCCCACCGAAGGTTCCCAATGGCTATTTTTCCTACCGAAGGTGCCTAACGGCTGAGCCAACGGGCTATTTTGTCCAACGAAGGTGTGCCAACAGGCCATTTTTCCCACCGAAAGTAACCAACGGGATTTTTTCCCACCGAAAGTGCCAAACGACCGTGTCAACGGGTTGTTTTACCCTCCGAAGGTGCCTAGCGATCATGCTCATAGGCTATTTTGGCCATCGAAAGTGTGCCAACTAGCTGTTTTGCCCACCAAAGGTGTGCCAATGGGTTGTTTTTCCCTCGAAGCTGCCCAATGGGCTATTTTTCCCATCGACAATGCCTAATGACCATTCAAATGTGTTGTTTTTCCCGCCAAATGTTCCTTGCAACCGTGCCAACGGGCTGTTTATCCCACCGCAGGTGTGCCAACGACCTGTTTTTCCCACCAAAGGTGCCCAATGGGCTGTTGTTCCTGCCAAAAGTACCCAGCGACCGTGCCAACGGGTTGTTTCTCCCACCGAAGGTGTGCTAACGTCCTATTTTTCCCACCGAACATGCCCAACAAGCTATTTTTCCCTCCAAAAGTGTCTGGTGACTGTGCCAATGAGCTATTTTACCAACCGAAGGTGTGCCAATGAGTTGTTTTTCACATCAATGGTGCCCAACGGGCTGTTTTCCACCGAAAGTGCCTAGCGACAGTTCCAACGGGTTGTTTTACCTATCGAAGGTGTGCCACAGGGTTGTTTTTCTTACCAAAGGTGTGCCAACAGGTTGTTTTTCCCATCAAAGGTGCCCGACGAGTTGTTTTTCCCACCCTAAGTGCCTGGCGATCGTGCCCAACGAGCTGTTTTACCCACCGAAGGTGCCTAGCGATCGTGCCAATAGGCTGTTTTGCCCACCGAAGGTGCATAACGACCTTCCCAATGGCCATTTTGGCCACGAAAGTGTGCCAACTGGCTATTTTTCCCATTAAGGGAGGCCGACGGGATGTTTTTTTCACCGAAGGGGACTAGCGACTATGCCAAGGGACTGTTTTACCCACCGAAGGTGTGCCAATAGGATGTTTTTCACACCAAAGTTGTGTCAACGGGCTATTTTTCCACTGAAAATGCCTAGCGACTGTGCCAATGGGGTTATTTTTCCAATTGACACTATGCCAACAGGCTATTCAGCCTACCAAAAGTGTTCCAACAGGTTGTTTTGCCCCGAAAAGTGTGCCAACGGCCTTTTTTCCCGCCGAAGGTGCCCAACGGGCTATTTTTCCCAACCTAAGTTCCTAGCAACCTTGCCAACGAGCTATTTTGGCCGTCAAAGGTGCCTAGTGACCATGCCAACAAGCTATTTTGTTCGCCGAAGGTTTGCTAATGGGTAGTTTTTCCAACCGAAGGTGCCCAATAGGTTGTTTTTCCCACCAATAGTGCCTAGAGACTGAGCCAACGGGCTGTTTTGCCCACCAAAGGCTTGCCAACGGGCTGTTTTTCCCACCGAAGGTGCTCAATAGGCTGTTTTGCTCACAAAAGGTGTGCCAACGGGCAGTTTTCTCAACGAAGGTGCCCAATGGACTTTTTTCCCACCAAAAGGACCTAGCATCTGAACCAGTGGGCTGTTTTGCCCTCCAAAGGTATGCCAATGGTCTATTTTTCCCACCAAAGGTGCCCAATGGGCTGTTTTCCCACCGAAAGTGCCTAGCAACTGTACCGATGGGTTGTTTTGATCACCAAAATTACCTAACGACCATGCCAACAGACTGTTTTTCCCATCGAATCTTTGCCAACGGGCTGTTTGTCCCATCAAAAGTGCGTAGGTACTGTGCCAACAAGCTGTTTTTCCCTCAAAGGTGTTCCAACAAGCTATTTTTCCCACCGAAGATGCCCAACGGGTTGTTTTTTCCACCAAAAATGCCTAGCGATTGAGCCAACGGGCTATTTTGCCCACCGAAGGTGAGCCAACAGGATGTTTTCTCCCACCGAAGGTGCCCAACGGACTGTTTTCCCACCGAAAGTACCTAGCGCCCGAGCCAACGGGCAGTTTTTCCCACCAAAGGTGTGCCAACAAGCCTTTTTTTCACTAAAGGTGCCCAATGGGCTATTTTCCCATTGAAAGTGCCTAACAACCGTGCCAATGGGTTGTTTTACTCAACAAAACTACCGAACAATCACGCAAACGGGATGTTTTGCCCACCGAAGATGTGCCAACTGGCTGTTTTCCCACTGAAAGTATCCAACGGGCTATTTTTCCCCACCGAAAGTGCTTAGCAGCTGTGCCAACGGGCTGTTTTGCCCACCGAAGCTGCACCAACAGACTATTTTTCCCACTAAAGGTGCCCAACGGGCTATTTTCCCCACTGAAAGTGCCTAGCGACTATGCCAACGGGCTATTTTGCTCGCATAATGCATGCTAACATGCTATTTTACCCACCGATGGTGCCTAACGGGCTGTTTTTTCCACCAAAAGTGCCTAGCAACTGTGCCAACGGGCTTTTTTGCCCACCGAAGGCGTTCGAACGGGCTATTCTTCCCAACAAAGGTGCCCAACGGGCTAGTTTTCCCATCGAAAGTCCCTAGCGACTGTGCCAACGGGCTGTTTTGCTCACCAAAGGAGGCTGTTTTTCCCACTAAAGGTGCCTAACATGTTGTTTTTCCCATCAAAAGTGCCTACAGATCATGCCAACGTGTTATTTTTCCCATCGAAGGTGCCCAATGGGCTATTTTTCCCATCGAAAGTGCCTAGCAACCATGCCAACAGGCTGTTTTGCCCACTGAAGGTGCCTAGCAACTGTGCCAATGGGCTATTTTTCCCATCAAAAGTGTGCCAATGAGACATTTTTCCCACCAAAGGTGCTCGACGGGCTTTTTTTTGCACCGAAGGGGACTACTGACCATGCCAACTGGCTGTTCTACCCATCGAAGTTTTTCGACAGGTTGTTTTTCTCGTCAAAGTTGCTCAACTAGCTATTTTTCCCATCAAAAGTGCCTAACGACCATGCCAACATGCTATTTTGCCCACAAAAGGCACCCAACGATTGTACCAATAGGCTATTTTGCCCACCAAAAGTGTGCCATGGGTTGTTTTTCCCACCGAATGTGCCTGATGGGTTATTTTTTACACCAAAAGAGACTAGCTATCGTGTCGACTGATTGTTTTACCTACCGAAGGTGTGCCAACGGGCTATTTTTCCCACTGAAGGTGCCCAACTGGTTGTTTTTCCCACCCTAACTGCCTAGCGACAGTGCCAACGGGTTGTTCTGCCCACCGAAGGTGTGCCAATAGGGTATTTTTCCTATCAAAGTTGCTCAACTAGCTATTTTTCCATTCAAAAGTGTCTAACAACGATGCCAACATACTGTTTTGCCCACCAAAGGCACCCAACGATCGTTTTCATGGGTTATTTTTCCCACCAAAATTATGCCACAGGTTGTTTTTCCCACCGAATGTGCTTGACGGGTTATTTTCGCATGGAAGGGGACTAGCGACCATGTCAACTGGCTATTTTACCCATCAAAGGTGTGCCAACGGGCTGTTTTTCCCACTAAAGGTGCCCAACAGGCTGTTTTTCCCACCCTTAGTGCCTAGAGACCGTGCCAACTGGTTGTTTTTCCCATCAAAAGTGCCTAGCAACCTTGCCAACGGGCTATTTTGCCCACTAAAGCTGTGCCAACGGGCAGTTTTTACCACTGAAGGTGCCAACGGGTTGTTTTTCGCACTAAAGATGCCTAGCGACTGAGCCAACGGGCTGTTTTGTCCACCAAAGGTGTGCCAATGGGCTGCTTTTCCAATGGGCTGTTTTTTCCAACGAAAGTGCCTAGTGATGCTGCCAATACATTGTTTTGCCCATTGAAGGTGCATAGCAACCGTGCCAATGGGTTGTTTTGTCGACAGAAAGTGTGCCAATGGGTTATTTTACCCACTGAAGGTGCCTAGTGACTGTGCCAACAGGCTGTTTTGCCCAATGAAGGTGCCTAGCAACCATGCGAACAGAATGTTTTTTTCCACCCTAGGTGCCTAGGTGCCTAGAAACCATACGAACAGGTTGTTTTTTCCATCATCGGTGCCCAGCAACTATGCCAACGGGCTATTTTGCACACCGAAGGTGTGCCAACGGGCGGTTTTTCCACTAAAGGTGCCTAACGGGCTGTTTTTCTCACAGAAGGTGCCTAGCGATCGAGCTAGCGGGTTGTTTTTCCCTCCAAAGGTATGCCAAAATTTTGTTTTTCCCACTGAACCTGCCCAACTAGCTATTTTTCCCATTGAAAATGCCTAGTCACCGTGCCAACGGGTTGTTTTGCCCACCGAAGGTGTCTAGTGATCTTGCCAACGTGCTATTTTGCCTACCAAAGGTGTGCCAACAGGCTATTTTTCCCACTGAAGGTGCCCAACGGGCTATTATTCCCACCTTAAGTGCCTAGCGGTTGTCCCAACGGGTTGTTTTGGCCATCGAAGGTGCCTAGTGACCATGCCAACTGGCCATTTTGCCCTCTGAAGGTGTTCCAATGGGCGGTTTGTCACCGAAGGTGCCCAATGGGTAGCTTTTCCCATCGAAGGTGCCTAGCGACCAAGCCAATGGGTTATTTTGCCCACTAAAGTTGTGCCAACGGGCTGCTTTTCCCACTAAAGGAACCCAGTGGGTTGTTTTTCCCACCGAAAGTGCCTAGCAACTGTCAACGAGTTATTTTTTCGATTGGCACTATGCCAACGTGTTGTTTTGCCCACCGAGGGTGTGCCAACGGGCTATTTTTCCCACCGAAGGAGCCCAGCATGCTATTTTTTCCACCAAAAGTGCCTAGCGATCTTGCCAATGGGCTAGTTTGCCCATCGAAGGTGCCTAGCGACCGAGCCAATAGGATGTTCTGCCTACCCAAGGTGTGCCAATGTGCTATTTTTTCCATCGAAGGTGCCTAGTGGGCTGTTTTTCCCACTGAAAGTGCCTAGCAACTGTGTCAACGGGTTATTTTGCCCACTGAAAGTGCCTAGCGACTGTGTCAACGGGCTATTTTACCCATCAAAAATGTGTCAATGAGCTATTTTGCCCACCGAAGGTGTGCCAACGGGATATTTTTCCCATCGTAGGTGCCCAATGGACTGTTTTTCCCATTGAAAGTGCCTAACGACAATGTCAACAAGCTGTTTTGCCCATTGACGGCGCCTAGCGACCATGCCAATAGGCTATTTTTGCCACCAAAGGTGTGCCAACGGCAGATTGTCCCACCGATGATGCCCAATGGGCTATTTTTCCCACCCAAGTTGCCTAGTGACCAAGCCAAGGGACTGTTTTTCCCACTGAAGGTGCCCAACCTGTTGTTTTTCCCATCGAAAATGCTTAGTGACAGTGCCAGCGAGTTTTTTAGCCTACCGAAGGTGCCTAGTGATCATGCCAACGGGCTACTTTGCCCACTAAAAGTATGCCAACGGGCTTTTTTACCCACCAAAAGTGCTCCAACAGACTGTTTTGCCTACCGAAGGTGTGCCAATGGGCTATTTTTCCTACTGAAGGTGCCCAAAGAGTTGTTTTCCCACCCTAAATGCCTTGCCAACTAGCTATTTTGCCCATCGAGGTGAGTCAACGGGTTGTTTTTCCAACCGTAAGTGCCTAGTAACCGTGGCAATGGACAACCCCACTGAAGGTGCCTGACAACCATGCCAACGGGATGTTTTGCACACTGAATGTGCCAAGCGATAGAGCCAAGGGGTTGTTTTGCCCACCAAAGGTATGCCAACGGGCTATTTATCCCACTGAAGGGGCCCAATGGGTTGTTTTCCCATCGAAATTGCCTAGTGACAGTGCCAACGGACTATTTTGCACACCGAAAGTGTTCCAACGGATTGTTTTCCCATTGAAGGCGCCCAATGGGCTGCTTTTCCCCCTGAAAGTGCCTAACAACAATGCCAACGGGTTGTTTTGCCCACTGAAGGTGTGCCAACGGGCTGCTTTTAGCACCCTATATTCCTAGCGATCATGCGAACGGGTTCTTTTACCCATCAAAAGTGCCTAGGGACCATGCCAACGAGTTGCTTTGCCCATGGAAGGTGCCTAGCGACCTTATCAACGGGTTACTTTGCCTTTCAAAAGCGTGCCAATTGGTTGTTTTTCTCACTGAAGGTGCCCGACGGGCAATTTTTCGCACAGAAGGGACCTAGCAACTGTGCCAAAGGGCTGTTTTGCCCACCAAAGTTGTGCCAATGGGCTGTTTTTCCCACCAAAGGTACCCAACAGGCTGTTTTTCCCACCATAAGTGCCTAGCGACCACACCAACGGGCTGTTTTGCCCATCAATAGTGCCTAGCAATTGTCTCAATAGGCTATTTTGCCCACCGAAGGTGTGCCAACAGGTTGTTTTTCCCATAAAAGGGGCTTAGTGACAGAGCCAATGGGTTGTTTTACCTACCAAAGGTGTGCCAACGGGCTAGTTTTCCCACCGAAGGTGCCCAACTGACTATTTTTTCCACCGAGAATGCCTAGCAACCATGCCAAAGGGTTGTTTTGCCCACCAAAGGTGCCTAGCGATCGTGCCAACATGTAATTTTGCCCATTGGCACTATGTTAATGGACTAT
>JAOTJB010338475.1:0-12670 GCA_027123815.1 Erythroxylum minutifolium
TTAGTCTTTGCCTCCCATCGGGTTGAACTGTCCATCATCTTTTAAATTCACGTTGTTATATGAAAGATGCAAAGCTTCCTACTTCCTTATTTTTCCAGCTGCATGTTGTGAACAACTTTAATTCTTCTTCTCTTTGATTTGATTTTTTTGTCTTTTAATTTTCTTCTTCTTGCTCCATGAAGAAAACTGAAAATTAATCTTCAAAAAATGGCCCAAATATCATGCTTTCAACTCACTTTAACTTCTTTGCTTCTGAATTGTGCCTAAAATTACATACGATTTAAAGTGAGTATCTGAAGCAATTTTATAACAATAATCACTAAGTTTTATAAAATAAATTCATAATCAATTAATCACCTATCAAGCACTGTTTGGTATTAATTCTAATGGATGACTTCTTTTCAGTATAAAAATTTTCAGAAAAATTATTGTCACCATTATTTATTGTTTAAGGAGAAAAAAGAAAATGGAAAATGGAAACTTGAATATTGCAAGTTTAAGGTCGAGAAAAATTTTGGAATAGTATTTCAAAAACACTGAAATTTTGTTATATGAAATGTTATGTTATTACCAAATTTGATGATGCAAGAATAAGTTGAAAGTGCATTATGATCGAAAAGGTAGGAAAAGCATGATAATATAGTATATGTTCAAATGCTTATTAAATCAATAAGACAAGGCTGAGAGCCAATGAACCAACAAAAAAACTTCTTAGTCATTCCCTATCTGGTAATGGAAATGGAAGCATGATACGAAGGATTTGATGGTAGCAATTTCGTTAAATCTAAGTGGATAGGATAATGTATGGGAGACAAAGGATCAAATTACAAAATTTGCCCATTTTCTAACCATCCAAAGTAGGTATCCTCTTGATAGATTAATCAAGCTATAAGAGATTGGAAGTATATAGTTACATAAAGCGCTGGTATATGAGGATGAGATAGATGAAAGTAAATTAGTTGGGCTAAACTAGTTTTGATAATTGCAAATAAGATCAAAATTATGCACGTCAAAGTGATAGTACCTAAAATTGACAACAGAGCTAGGCATAGAAATGGAGGAAGAATTTAGAGTTAAAAGTTAAAAAATCAAAGAATTTTTACAAATATAATCATGGAAAGGAAGAGTCTATTTTAGACAATTTGACAAGTTAAGCCCATGATATGTTGGTCCCTATGAAGTAACTAACATAGTGGAAGCACGAAGAGCGGACGTGAGGTCAATATTTGTAATTACGAGATGATTAAGTTTGTTTAAAATTTTGAGGATGAAATTTTTGTAAGGAGGGGAGAATTTGTGATATCCTAGTTTGATTATTGTACTATTTACTGTGATGCACATGCATTTTATAAAGTATGCTCTACTTATTGTGTGCTAGAGTAATTTAAGCATTTAAATGTATTATTGAGGTTATAACAGAGATCATAGATAGATCAAAGAAGATTTTGGACTCGACCGGAAATTTCTTGGAAAAATTTCAAAAACTATGAAAAGTTACAAAATGAGTCTGAACGAGCTTTAAAAGCCTTAAAATTTTCTTTGAATATTTAGGTAACACTTTTGAATGAACTTCAGATGATTTTAGTGATTTTTAGATTCAATCCAAAAATTATCCCTGGAAACTGAAAAAGTTACCGAAGAATTTTAAAATACGATGAAAAGCTCCAAAATTAGGATTGGAGTCCATAGGAACTGAAGCAGATCAAAATGGAGGTTGTTTAAATAAAATTCGAGTAACATGAAATTATTGGACTAAATTTTCCTTTTTATAAAATAATGAGTATTGATGATTTTAAACCCATTTGGAATTTTTTAAAGCATCTAATCAACAAATATTGACTGTTTTGGAATAATTTTGAGATTTAATTATATTAGTTGGTGAATTCAACACATTAAAGAGCATTTTGGTTTTTTTACTCATTAAGTGCAATTTGATCTTTTTACATGATATTAGTGGATTGATGAGTCATTAGAGATGACCAATGAGAAAATGACATGTGTGTGACGAGTCAATAGTGAAGACAAATAAGAAGGTGACATGTGTAATCCATTAAATGAGTATAAAAAACAAAACTTAAAGACATTTTGCTTCATTCTTTAACAAAAACGTGAGAGTGATGAGAGAGTAACCGTGTGACCAAAAAGAAAGGGAAAAGAAGAGAAGCCAAGGGTGAACATCGACTAAAGACAGAGGAAGAAGGGTGTAGTCATTCTGGTGATTTGGAGGAATCTTGAAGCATTCATGAAGTACCCATAAGATTAGAGGAAAAAGTGGTAAGTTTCCTAGCTTAAATTTCCATTTTTTGGGTTTTCTTGAGTAAGATGGATGTGTTTAAGATCAATGGTTTCTTGGTATTACTTTGATGTTTCTTTGTATGGAATTAGTTGAATATGACAAGAGAGGAACTTGTAGCGGAATTCTGTCTTAGGTTAATTTGAACTAGTAACATTGTTTTGGCCATAGCTTTGCCTTCATACCTCCAAATTGTTTGATTCAAATTGGAGATAAAACTTAATACATAGAACTAAACATCTTTAGAAGCAACCTAGACCTAATTCTGGATTAATGACATTGGAAATGGGGATTTAAAATGACAACCTGATACTGTCCTTGTATTGAAGCGGTTTTTGATATTTGACACATGTTACATGATTTAGAACTTGAAATGGAATGATTTTTTATGATATGGACAAATAGAGACATAGGAGAACAAATGTTTAGAAGACCCAAAAATCTAATTTGAATGTTTTCTAAGTGAAAATTAAGAAAGAAGTGGAGGTATGGATTTTGGACCTGGGTCACAATCGTGACTCATCATACATAATTGTGATGTAGTGAATTAAATTGGGTGAGATTGTGTTTTGAAGAAATTGGTAAGCTAGAATGGGTAAAATATGGTATTTAAGTAACTTTTGAAGTTAGATTTGGAAATGAAGACCAATAGGTTAGCTTATGAAAGTAAGCATAAATATGATTAGCATACGTATTACACAATTAAATACAAATCTCAAATTTGGTTAAACCAAATTATAGTTTTAGTGTCTTATTTTTGAATTTGGAAATAATTGCCTAAGTGAAATGCGTTTTGTGTAGGCAAAGGAAAGGCATCGAACGCATGAGTGTGCTTAGCGATAAGTTTGCGAAGTTGTGAGTGTTTTTAATTATTTTATATGAGTAAATTCTTTACAAAAGAATTGATCACATGTGAGTGTATTTGAATTGTTTTATATGAATAAATTCTTTGCAAAATAATTAATGAAATGTGAGTGTTCCTTAAATCAATTTTATGAAAATGGTTTTCATGAAATGAACAGTTATGTTGAGTTTTATATGAATGAGAAATTACAAATGAATATTACTAATATAAGTGTATGCTTTAGCAATATATAAGTTTTAATTTGTAAGTTGAATTTTGTATAATTAGAAGTTACATTGAAATTACGCATTAAATTGGATGATTATAAATCCTCCCAGAATTGATTTTGAAAATAAGATGAATTGAAAAGGTATGAATTGTTTTTATCTATGGTACACTGTTAGGCTTTACACATGTTATTATACTGGTTTATAGTAGTTAATCTATTACGAGTAAGTGATATAGAACCAGCTCTATAAATAGTAGTTAACTAGTCATGGGTAAGAGATATAGAGCCAGCTCTGTGACTTGTTACGGTTAAGTGATAAAGAACCAGTTCTATAACTACCGGTATATAGCAATTAACCTGCTATTGGTAAGTGATTCAAAACTAGCTCCTTAAATAATGGTTAATCAATTGCGGGTAAGTGATACAAATCTAGCTCCGTAACTTTAGGCCTAATGT
This sequence comes from Erythroxylum minutifolium, assembly GCA_027123815.1. Lineage (NCBI taxonomy): Eukaryota > Viridiplantae > Streptophyta > Magnoliopsida > Malpighiales > Erythroxylaceae > Erythroxylum > Erythroxylum minutifolium. The sequence goes on from JAOTJB010338475.1 coordinate 3,823, forward strand.
ACCATATGGTAAAGAAGCTAATGGTGGGCTATGTTGAGTAAGGAAGTCATGAAAATAGTAATGCCACCACTATTTATGTTAAAAGTGATTTGAAAGGCACTGTGTGGTACCAATTCTAATGGATGGCTTATTTTCAATATAAAAGTTTTCAAAAAATTTATCGTCACCACGTTTATTATTAAGGAAAAAAAGAAATGGAAAATGGAAACTTGTATATTATGAGTTTAAAGTTGAAAAACATTTTATAATAGTATTTCAGAAAATTTGAAATTTTGTTTTACGAAATGTTATGTTATTACTAGATTTGATGATGTACGAATAAATTGTTACTGCAAATGCCTTACTGTGAGCTTTATGATTGTATAGGTATATTGCAAATATGTTGCTATGAAAAGTTTGATTTTTTTGTAAACTGATTACACTCACTAAACTCGTTTAACTCACCTTTATTTTTATGTTTTTAAACAAACCATCCCATATATGCGTACAGGTGCTGCAGTAATTAGGACTTCGTTACAAAATTAGTTGCATCATCGGGTGTTGTTGTGCTTGTGTTATTTTTGTTATGCATGTGATATGTTTTAAATTATTTTGGAAAGGGTTCAAAAGTATGATCTTGTAAATTTTTGTGGGATTGTAAATATTTTTTACTTAATGAACTACGACAACTTCAATCCTCAATAAAGTTTTTCAAATGTTGAGAATTATAAGTTTTTGATTACTTGTGATGTGGACCTAAGGTCCCATTTCAGAAGTTGAGTTAGATATCAATTGGAGGGTCACCGTGGGGTCGCCAGAAGGGCTCCACTATCGATCCAAAAGGGGAACTCTAGGATAGGTCCTTTCAAATACCCCATGGCTACTAGTTGGAGACTTTAACTCCATTATTCATTTAAAGGAAGCATAAGGCTATAGCTCTAATAGATGTCTATATGAGGACTTTAGGGCATGTCTTTTGGACATTTAAGTTACTGGCTTGCCTAATATGGGAAATTTTTATATCTGGAGCAATAAATAGAAAAAAGAAACCTTCTTGAGGAAAAAGCTAGATAGAGCTAGTGTAACTTGGCTTGGATTTAATCTTTTCCTCACTTCGAAGATATATTCTTCAATCCTAGTATTTCAAATCATTCTCTAATAATTTTTAATTTGAACTATAAGTCCTTTTTTGAGACACCCTTTTCATTTCAATAATTTCTTAATCAAATTATCATATTTTCAGGAAGTTGTCACGAAAGGTCTCAATGTACATTGTATTGGCACTAAGTCGTATCAATACTTTAAAAAGATTTGATGTATAAGAGAAAAAATAAAATCTTTCCGTAAAGCCAACATTGGTAAGATGTACCATCTCCTCGACACTTCCAAGTTAGCTCCGAGTAAAGCTCAGGCTACACTTTACCTTAATCCCACTTACTTAGCTCTCCAAGAGGTAAAGAAATGGGCCTTGCATAATTTCACACAACTATTGAACTTCAATACTCTTAAATGAAGCAAAGATCCAAAATTTGATGGTTACAAGATGATGATAAAAATGCCACCTTCTTTTAAAGGGCACTCCTCTCTAGAGTAGCCAATAACAAGATTCTCACTCTTGAAAGCAATGACATACTACTTCTTACTCAAAGTGAGTTTATTAAAGAATTTGAAAGTTACTTCTAAGTAATCTTAAGATCTCCTACCATATCCTCAATTACACTTATTGAAGAAATCACTTGGCATAAGTTATCACCATAGGAAGTTGACGCTCTCTCTCTCTGTCATTCACTGCATAAGACATTGAATGAGCTCTTAAATCATTAGCTCCCTTTAAAGCTCCTGGTCCTGATGGTTTTAACATTCACTTCTTGGTTGAGACTTGGACCCTAATGAGTGGAGTAATAGTAAATGCTATTAAGGAGTTCATTTTTAATAAAAGACTACTTAAAGTAATGAACAAAAAATTTGTTACTTTGGTCCCCAGAGGAAAGGAGCATAAATCACTAAAGGATTATAGGCACATTTCATTTTGTAATTTTGTTTATAAGGTAATTTCCAAAGTGAATGCTGAAAGGATGAAACCTATTCTATAAACTCTTATAGATCCATCTCAAGGTGCTTATATCCCTAAGGGACAAATATGAGATAATATAACACTAGCTTAAGAGATCTCCAAACACTATAATAGGAAGAAAAACTATAAGAATTATGCCCTTAAAATTGATCTCGAAAAATCTTATGATATAGTTGATTGGAGATTCATATTCAATATATTGAGAGCATTTGGTTTCCTTGACATCTATATTTATTAGATTGATCAATGCCTTTCCATTATTTTGTTACAGAATATTAGTTAATTGAGATCCTCTAGCCTTATCTAAGCATCTAGGGGCATCAAACAAGGGGATCCCATCTCCTTTTGTCAATTCTCCCTAGTGATGGAAGTACTTAGTAGGTTGCTGAAGAGAGTTACTAATAACAGCAATGCTTTCAAATTGCACTCCAAATGCAAAAGATTAAGAAAAATCGACTTGAACTTTAGTGATGATGCTTTTCTCTTCTCCAAAATAGATGTCGGCTTAATTTCTTCACTTATGAGTGCACTAAAAATGTTTAATAAGATGTTAGATCTAACTATAAACAATGATAAATCTAGTATATTTGTCAATACTAGTAGTCAAGCCGCTAGTATTTCTGCTATAATTGGATTTAATGTGGCTCAACTTCTAGTTAGGTACCTACATATTCCAATTTCATCTACTAAGCCTATGTACACTTATCCCAAACTGTTATTAGATAAGATTAACAGGAGAAAAGAAAGCTAGAGCTCAAGCATACTATCTTTAGCTGGAAGGTGCCAACTAATGAATTCAGTCCTTAGTCCCTTAAACATTTATCAGGCCTCTTATCTTGTATTTCCTTAAGTGACAGCACGTCATAATGCTAGTCAAAATAAAAACTAGACTACTACTATAGTAGTGGTGAGTCTAGGTCGATCCCATAGAGAGAGTGTGCAAAGTTTATGAAATGAAATTCATTTATGTTTACGTTTTGGGGGGTTTTGGATTTTGGAAATAAGAAAATAAAATGAAACTAGACTAATAAAAACAAGTTAAAGAAAAACTGTGAAAAATGATAAAAGTGGAGAATTTGGTAGGGACCTGGTTCTTTGGTTCAATCTTAGCCTACACCCTAATTAAACATATTTTATTGATTTTTTATTCTCTAACCTCTCCTAGCACCTACTAATCATGGGTTAATAATTAACTCGAGTTTTTCCTTAGGTAGTGTTTAATTAAGATACGATCATTAATTAAACCTAACCACTGAATAACCTAGGATACAATCTTTAGATTTAATTAGGTAGTAGCACTACGAATTAGGAAAACCAATTAATCAAGGTTAACCAAGGTTACGTTATCCCTAATGATTACAAATCATTAGTTGCTACACATGAATTTGAACATAACAATAATGAATTATATCTAAATTCTAGCAATGGGCAAATAAACAATTCAATGAACACATTAAAATCATCTTTTCATAATAAATGGGTTCATACATAAATAGTCGAACAATAACGATAATATGATCATTCATTCATAAAACCCAAATCCTGTCGACATCGATGTCACCTCTTAACTGACGTTGGGACATCTAGCCCTCCATGGGTCTTTCAAGAAAATACTTCAACCCCCATAAAGATTGTCCAGGTTGAAGGTGAACTTTAGCTCTCTCTTCTCACCTATACTATTTTTCTTCTGCCGAAAGCTATCGCCCTCTACTGTTCTATCTTCGTTTATTTAAAAACCCTCTTTTTATAATGAACAACAACATTTTCATTAAACACAAACATTGTCTATGTTTGTGTTTAACATAAACCATTGCATATGTTTGCGCAGTGTTTACGTTAAGCGCAAACCATGTCGCATTCTGTTTAAGTGATACTATGTTTTTTATTTATTCCTTCGTAGCTCCTGTATGCATTGTCATTTTTACTGGGTGTGTGGTGTTGCATGCAATGTCGTATTGGTGCATGTTTCCACATCTCTTTCATGTCATTTCATGCTTTTCTATTTTCTACTCTCCCTTTGTTTTACTAACCATTAAATTCACGTAGATGGGGTTGTCCCATCTCATGGCTTAATCTTCTTTGTATTTTCAACGTATATCTCCTTTCTTGGCATTTTCTTGTCTTCTTCTTACTCCATGAAGACAAGTGAGCCTTAGTCTTTGGAAAATGGTCTAATTATTGTGTTTTTGATCCACTTTAATTTCTTTTCTTTCAAATTGTACTTAAAATCATATATGAATTTAATTGAGTATCTGAAGTATTGTTGTATCATTAATCGCTACGTATAAATGATTAAATGTATCCACAATTAAACGTATATCATTAAGCAATAGTTAAATCCATCAAAAGATTATTCAAAAGGTACATATGATTTGGCAACAAAGAGAAAGAAACCAAACCTAAAGTGAGTTGGTATGAAGTTTGTAAACCAAGGAAGGAGGGAAGCATACATTGAATCAAAAATTTCAACCCAGTCCTTCAAAATGAAGAGTATGAAGGCTTTCATAGGAAAAGTAAGCTCTGGGGTTAAGAAGGGTTCATGCTTATTATATTAAAGGACAAAATCTATGGATAGCTAAGCTCCCTATTAATGCTTCCTCACTTATAAAATTTCTGTTCAAGATGAGAAGTAAAATTAGAAACTCATATGTAAGCACCACAGGGAGTGGCATACATACCTACTTCTAGTATGATTACTGGTCTTTATTTGGCCCTTTAGAGTTAAATGAAGAGTATATTTACTTATGAGCTATACTTATACTAAATGCCATAGTGTCCCAATCTCTCTTAATTAAAAACCTATCTAATTATCTTCCAATCCTAGCTCTCTATTACTTACTATCCAACTATATAATGGATAATTTTAGACAAGATTCAATCAAATAGGCATATTCACTTTCTAGTGATTTTACCAATGACTCATACTGAAAATTATTTAGATACTCTAATAAAGATTTCCTATAGCATAATATTATATGACATAAACACATTTTTCCTAGAGCTTCTTTTATGCTATGGTTAACTATACAGCATAGGCTTCGCACTTTAGACAGGATAACAAGCTTCTTACGTATGAGAAATTAGTGTATCCTCTGCAAAAATTCTCTAGAAATCATTAAACATTCATATTTTCAATCCCAATATAATAATCATGTGTGGCATATCTTACTTGAACATTGTAATATCACTAATCCCCCTTGACTTAGTCTAAAGCAGTTGTATGGAGTGCAAAGCTAAAGCTATCATATGAAGTGATTTACGGATATTCAAGGTTGACTTAACTTTGTTTCTTGCTTATAGGATGAAAAAAATAAGAAAATTTTCATAGGACAAAGCAACATTATGGAAGCATTTTTTAAGTCAATATATAACAGAATAAGAATCATAATTCATATATTTTTTCACAAAGAAAAACACATTTTTAGCTTCAACACCAACCTCAATTAGAATAAATATTAACTTATTAACTGCTATAATCTAGTTAAGAGCTGTTATAGTGGACAACTCACAATTGTATTCATGTTGTAATCATTTTCCGTAGTAGCTTGTCCTTGATTACCTTAATGGCTTTAATACATTATTCATTTTTTAAAAGAATTCTTCTTTATAGGTAACATCCTTTTGAGATCAATAAAACCTTCATATTTGTAATATGAAAAGTTTCTAATCATGTATCTCTCAATAATTTTGGTTTAATCTCATATTACAATACCTTTTAAAAGGGAATTTTTAATTTCTAGTTAACAAGACGAAAGATGTTATTCAATTAGTTATTAATTCAGAAAGGTTTCCATCCAAAGAAGAAGTATACGAGGCATTATTCTTTTAGCTCAAGAAATAATGAAGAACTACCATTGTGAAAACCTTCATGATAAAAATAGACTTCTAAAAGGCATTTAATTATGTTAACTGTGATTTCTTTATTACTTCTCTCAAAGCTTTTAAGGTTTCCTCTTGTTTTCATCAATTAGCTTGTTTAATTCTTTACAGTTACTTCGTTTGTTATCATTATAAATAAAGATCCTACTATATTATTTAAAGGATCCAAAGATCTTCGATAGAGTAATCCTTTATCTTATTATCTCTTTACATCCTATTATCTCTTTACATTCTTCTTGGAATTACTAACCCCACTAATATCTAGAAATATTGAGACCAGTAGACATTCAAATAACACCATATGTAATGTTGATTCCCTTTTTCTATTTAGCAAGGTAAATGTTCCTTTAGTAATATACTTTGTTAATACATTGTAAGGTTTAAAAAATAGGTAGGGCATATATTCACCTTTAACAATATATATATATACACATAATTGTTGAAAAATTATAGATAGATTCTTAATTAACTAAAGGCAAAGGCTTCAAAGTAGGAACTTATCTTACAAAGAATCTATCCATTTCATTAACCACCTTATGACCATTATACATGGACTACCTTTATCTCATGTAACAAATGGACATAATTCGAATAATTGGAATATAAAAAACCTATCCTTTGTTGGGAGATATTAATTTATTATCTTTATTCTAAACGAATTCAATATTTACTATAACACACATCTCCTTCTTTTTATGAACATGGTCAAATCAATTGAAATAATGTTTAAGACTTTCTTTGGACAAGTAACAAGGTTGATACCTTAAAATACAAAATTAATTAGAGCAAGTTTATGCTTACCAATAAATAAAAGAGGTCTTATATTTCATTCCATAAGATTGATGAATAAGTTGCTTTTGGTTAAAATATATGGAAAATCTTCACAAAAAATGAATCTCTTTAATTTCATTAGATACACACTAAAGTTTGGAAAGGGTAATGCTTAAGAGATATGAGGCCAAGCATATAAATCTCTTAGATACTAAAACAAATCTTAAATATGATAGAATATATGAGAGACTTAATGAAGTTCACCATTTGGAATGGGAAAGAGCCTTTTCTGGTTTGAAAATTGACATGCACTAAGTCCTTAGATTTATATCAATTAGATATACTACAAAAGGATTATTTAAAAGTGGAAACTAATAATAATGGAAATATCTGGAGGTGGCCATTAGAACATTCAACATTACTCTCTAATATAAGGGTTAACTTCCATCCTATTATTGACTCCATTAAAGAAGATAACATTAGCATGGAATCATCATGCATCTTAATGATTCACTAATAAATCTTATATCAAGCTTAGGTTTTATAAGGTTTTAGGGTTTAGAGTGAATCATGTCTTAATTCATTAAAGGAAATTATTTTTGGTTCCTTAACAATACAAAATTCTAGCTTCACACTCTAGATAACCATAAAACAACCACTTTAAATTAGATATTTTCTTTATTTCCTCTCTTTACCAAATCCAAAATTTGTCCTTTATAATATAAAGGCCAAAAATAATAACTATATGTTCTTTCAATGTTTCATTTCTTTATCAATATGGAAATCTATGCTAATAAGGTGCAATTTGCATTGGATCAATCTTCCTTGGAAAATGGCAATTGATGGGCTTCCCGGACATTATTCCATTCCAAAAGTGACTTACGGTGTTTAAACTTGCTCTTAGCTACTATTCTTATCATCTTTATTGCAAGAGGATCTTAAAAACCTTTAACAAAAAATTCTCTTAAAAAAATTAACTACTAACTTACTAATGGATTTAAGAAATTTAGTTGCTAAATGAATTAATCTCCAACTTAGCCTATTAATGGTTAAAATTTGTAATGTTTGATTATTCTCTATCATTTCCAAAATTATTAGGTGGTTTCTTTTTATTTTCAATATTCAATATTTTTTTTGCCTCTATAAAGCTAGTATAGCTGTTAAGATCTTAGATCTTAAGGCCCATCCCATAACTTTTATTTCAAAAATCTTTAAGCTCTCTATTAAAACATCTTTTCTAGCTTATAAAGAAAGAAGTTTATGTATGGATACTTCTATAAAGCATCTACCTATGATTGCAATTTTGCACTAGTCATTTTTGTAGGAAAAATTTAACATAAAACCTTACTGTTATTATCCTTGAATGGCACATAAAAGGGATGAATTATGCGTTTTTACTTTTTACTCTATTTAAAAACTAGTGAATAAATTGTATTTTTCTAATAAATGATTATAGAAAACTCATATATGATAATCATAATAATAATTAAATAAAATATAAAAAGAGAGACAAATTTGATTTAATAACAGTTCAACCAAACACTACAAGAAAAGAATCCCCTTTGCGACGTTTTAAAAACGTTGCAGGTGAAAAAATGTCGCAGAATACCTTCTGCGACGTTTTTAAAAACGTCACAAAAAACGTCACAGAATGTTGTGTAGGTAAAAGGTTTTTGCGACGTTTTCAGAAAAGTGTCACAAAAAACACTGACATTCCGTGACATTTTTAAAAACGTCACTGAAAAATTGGACTTTCCGCGACGTTTTTAAAAACGTCACAGAAAGTCACATTCTGCGACGTTTTTGAAAACGTCGCAGAAAGCATTTTGCGACGTTTCCATAAAACATTCCGCGACGTTTTTGAAAACGTCGTAGGAAGCATTTTGCAACGTTTTTCTTTTAATTAATTTTTATTTTTTTGAAAATAATTTTAATTTAATAATTATTTTTTAAAATAAAATTTTTTGAAAAATCTTATTTGTTTAATATTCATTCAATATTATTTATATATTTTATTTATTTAATTCTGTAACACCCCACTCCCGCTGAACCCGAACCCGATATCGACAGTGATACCCGAGTCCGTACCCCGCGAGGGTGACGTGTCACATCACTTCACTAACAAAAGTCGATATAAAATTTTTT
>JAOTJB010338537.1:0-25281 GCA_027123815.1 Erythroxylum minutifolium
GGTATATTTCTGACCCTCCTTTCTTACTTGTCCAATACCATATGCTGATGCTTAATTTTCTCTTTTATTCTCAAGTACCCTCTCATCCTCAGCTTCCAAAGGAAAATCACCCGTGGTCTCTGCCAAAGGCAAGATTCGTAAGGCCGACCAAGGTAATAACCACTTCTCCTCATCTCCTCTTTTCTTTATTACTTCCTTATTTTACCTTCTGGTTCCTAGGTCCATCTGGTGAGAAGACACCCAAACAACTCAAAGTCTCCTCCAGTGTCAAAACTAAGAAGACACTGGACAAAAAGAAAACCGCACCTCTGTTAAATCATGTCGATCAGCGAGATTGGCTGGCTAGCCAAGATTCACGGCAGTCACTAGTACTCTAGAGGTCACTAGTGATGAAGACTTAGAGGGGGAAAATGAGGAGGAGGAGGTCTTGAGCTTTCACGAGGTCACCTGGAGTGAAGAAGCTACTGGTGACCAACAGGACACTGAACCTGTGGTCACCGAACATATCATGGACACTGGGATTCCTGAAGTCTCGGACACCAGAACAACCAGTGACCAGCCTTCTTCTCCCAAAACTGTATGAACTTTATACGCTAACTTCTTTCTTCCTTTAGGCTAGCAACATCCTTACTGACTTATTTTTTACTCTTTTGCAGGCCTTAGCTTCTATTAGCGCCGCGTTGGAGGAAGAGCTTTCTTGGGAGGACCCTTTAGCTGCCATAGACCTAAGCATTTTTAATCCTCCCTTTGTAACCCCCATTGTGGTGTCTTCAGAGGAGATGACTGCTGCTAAAAAGAAGGTGAAGGCTTTCTTTTCTACTGACTTTGATGCCCTGAACGACGCCATTGTATAGGAATCACTCCAGGCTATGGAGATTCTGCTGTCCTTTGATCTTTTAGCCACCGAGAAGGTGGTGATGAATTCTCTGAAGGGCAGGATCAATAGCCTGAGGGCCCAGTTCTCAAATTGCTCTAGCAAGAAGGAAGATGCTAATCGGCAAATGAGTCATTTCTAAACTTTGAATTCTTCTTATGGTCTCCAAAAGAAGGCAGTGGAGACCCTTTCAGAGGAAATTAAGAAATCCAATTTGGAAGCTGATAACCAAATTACTCAGATAAAGGCCCGGGAGGATGAGATCAGGGTATTTCAGAAAAAGATTGCCGCTGCGCAACAAGACATGTCTAGACGATGGATCTCATTGGTGGGTCTGAAAGAAAACTTAAAGGTAAATAAACAAGAGGCCACCGAAAATGGAGAAGAACTGAAAAAGCTCTACCCCTCCATTGTGGCTTGCTCTTCCAGTCTGAGGGAAGCGGAGAGGACCATCCATGACTGCCTACTCCAATGGGATAAAATTAGACATACCCAATACTCCTTCCTTGATATGTAGAACATTTGTTGACTGTTGTTTGTACAGCATGCTCTGTAAGCGGCTTATTTTGAACAAATTTTAACGCTTAGCTTAGTATTGTTATAACTCATATTTGATATCATTAAATGACAAGAAGGAGCTTTATTTCATTTGTTTGGCATAGAGCCAACTACTTTTACATGATTTTTCGGGCAGCCTACTTTACAAATTTTCCTCAGTGGCCGCCCAGGCTACATGCATATGAATTTTATTCTTTTTGAATATTCTCCGATATAGTGGGATAATATTTCTTCAGGTACTTGCCATTGATATATTTATTTTGAGCTTCCCCAACCAGGCTTGATAACCAATAGGCATTCCCAGGTAGCACCTTGTAAACTTTGAATGGTCCTTCCCAGTTTATCGACCATTTCCTATACACCCAATCCTTACTTCCAATGGGTAGCACCAACTTCTAGACCAAATCACCCTCTTCAAAATTCTTCTTTTTCACCCTCTTATTATAGGCTCTAGCAACCTTCTTTTTCTGCAGAATCATTCTATTGAGAGCATCCATTCTCGCCTAATCCAATTCCTCTAGCTTCATCATCATTGCTTGCGAATAGTCCTCTGGCGTTAAATTATTTTGCCACGCAACCCTTAAAGACGGCACCACCACCTCCATAGGTAGTATGGCATCGTGTCCAAAAGTTATCAAAAATGGGCTTTGTTGGACCCCGAACTTTTCTTAGAAGACTAGAACTAATAAATAAGAAATGTGGAGAAGTTCATACTTGTGTTTTGGTGTTTTTAGTGGATAAGAGATTTCGAACTGAGGAGAATTCGTTGAATCTGTGTAGTAAGTTGATGAAGAATATGCGCGTAAGTGTATGATTTTTCGCTTGATTATGATCACGGTTAAGTTTCACGTTGCATGTGTTGATTACATAATTTTGAGGTGTGAGTAACGATTAATGATTATGTTTGGGTGATTCTGACCTGAGTTTTGAGTAAATGAGAGCGGTTGAAAAGGTTGATGGATTTCAATACATGAGGTAGATGCAAAGGAAAAATTTAGAGTGTAGAAGTATCGTCTGTGATGACGTCAGAACACAGAGGACACGTCATCACATTGACGATAGAACATAGAGGAAAGGATGGATAGAGTGTAGAAGTATCGTCTGTGATGATGTCAGAACACAGAGGACACGTCATCACATATACGATAGAACATAGAAGAAAGGATGAATAGAGTGTAGAAGTATCGTCTGTGATGATGTCAGAACACAGAGGACACGTCATCGCATAGACGATAGAATATAGAGGAAAAGATGGATAGAGTGTAGAAGTATCGTCTGTGATGACGTTAGAACACAGAAGACACGTCATCACATAGACGATAGAACATAAAGGAAAGGATGGATAGAGCGTAGAAGTATCGTCTGTGATGACGTCAGAACACAGAGGACACGTCATCACATAAACGATAGAACACAGAGGAAAGGATGAGTAGAGAATAGAGGTATCGTCTGTGATGATGTCATCTTCCTCTGGGTGACGTCATCTTCCTCTGTAAGGATGCATCGTTTGTAAAGATGCATCCTCTATGAGTCATTATCTTCTATAAGCTATCTTCTCTTGTAAGTTATCTTCCTCTGTAAGGATGCATCTTCTATCAAGATGCATTCCTCTATGAACCAACTTTCTAACGATATAAAGTTTGTAAATTTTAGATATCTACGAGCATTACAAGTTATGAGGGGTTTATCATCTTAGTTTGACTTTTTACATCTCAGTTTGACCTTCTCATTTTGCTTCATCTCAGAATGACGTCAGCAACGTCTTAGAATGACGTCAATATCGTCTCAATTACTGTTCATCATCTTAGTTTGACTTTTTGCATCTCAGGTTGACCGTCTCATTTTGCTTCGTCTCAGAATGACGTCAGCATCGTCTTAGAGTGACGTCATTATCATCTCAGTTACTGTTCATCATCTATCTTCTATCCCATTTTCGACCCTTCAGAAGATAAAGTTGGTCTTTGAGGCCTTCATGTAAATTGTAGTTCTTGAAGTCCTCTTTCTATCTATCCAAAGAAACCCTAGTTTTGGCTGCTTATAGGAGAAGTTATACTAATATCCCCGAAGTAAGTATATGTGTAAAGTGAGGACTCACCCGCGCTAATCATTGAGGTATTCAGGTTTAAAGGTAGGAATGGACTAGTCAACTATTATAAGAGCTAAACAACAATAAAAAAAAGGGGAGTTTGAGAAGAAAATCCGATAGTGGTCAAGGTTTTCTCTTTGGGAGATAACTTACGTGTTAAGGTATTTTACATACGAGTTGGACTCCAAACTCGGGGTCCAACAGATGTGATATCAGGGCAAGTAGGAGTTAGACTCCGATAACAGGGTCTGACAGGTAAGTTTCCCATGACCGTGGGAAGACTCTCTAGAAAGTTTCTGGATAGTAAACCCACGATCATGGGAATAGGTGTGATTCCGATGACCATGGGAAATCTCTCCAGAAAGTTTTTGAAGAGAAAACCCACGATCGTGGGAATGAGGGGTATTCCCACGATTTGTGGGAATCCCATTCGAGGAAAATTTTTAAATCTCCCTCTTCTTTTCTTCTTTCTTCATTCTTCAACTTTTAATACTCTCTCTCTCTACAAACACAAAAAACTACTCTCCCATTTTCTAAAATCCTTCATCTTCTACTAAACTCTTGATATTTTCTTTACTCATTTCATAAATCTTTCAATCCTTTATACTTATTGTACATTAATCATTCAAGAATCATAGGATTTTGTGTGATTTTTCCTTTCTCTCTCTAAAAATTGAAGTCATCTCTTTTTCCCTTATTTTTGTAGATTTCTCTTTCGTAATGGCTCTGAAGAAGATGGCAGCTTAGAAACCAATCGACGAATTGTGCTTTCAAGTCTCCGGTGAAGGCAAACCAGATTTGGCGGCTACTTTTCGTGCCCTATTCCCCATTTATTCGGAAGACGAAGCTATGCATTTTTGGGACTTTAGAGATAGCAAACTATTACTCCTAGATATTTGGACTTTGAACTATTAGAAACTATAGGAGAGAGGCGTAATGTTGAGCAATTAGTTGCAAACATTGGTTAGGGTAGATCATTCGCTGTGATGCGCCAATTGATCCAATAATGACTATCGAGTTTTTCACCATTATGCGCTATAATCCTAAAATGGATGTATTCTGGTTTAGGATAGCTGGCGATGTTTATAAACTTTATCATGTCATTCGTGCACTTTTTAATTTATTAGTTACAAAAATTTTAGATGATTACGATGACTTTGATATGGATAATTACTGGAAAACTCTAACGGATGAAGCTAATTTTGACTCTAAAAATGCACCAAACACTTTAATTTGTAATGCCGAGCATTTACTTTTGCAGAAATTTATGTGCTTTATAGTTTTCAATAAAACTGAACGTAATAAATGCTTAGCCAAGAAATTTTTCTTTCTTTAGTGCATGGACCGAAAATCAAAATAAATACATCTTATCGAATTTTTCATTATATTGTCAGTTGCGTTTTATCAAATTTTTCGTTCTATTGTCAGTTGTGTTAATAAGAAGAGCACTTATTTTGGCATGTCTCACATTGTTACTGCTTTGGCTTTATTTTACAACCTTGATGCGGATAGTGTACGTACAACTCAATATGATATGTTTGACATATCTTATTTGAGTGCACTGCAGTTAAGAATAGGAAGTGCAAAGATACAGCAGCTTCTCGACCATCCACATCCCAAATGGTCTTGGAGCCACAAGAAGAAGCAGTGGAAAAGGAACCAACTGCACTAGCAGAGGTCGATAGATTTAAGCAAATCCTCGACCAGATGGCCTCTAATCATCAACAAATGACATTGCAAATTAACGAGCTCGGCACCCAAATGAGATAAGTCTATAAGGAGCAGCGGTACATGAAGAAGAAGTTCCTTAAGTTCTTTCAGAGGAATAGTTTTGAAGCCCCTTCGCCAACATCGTCGCCACCACAATCTCCATAAGCCCTTCTTATCCTAAATTTTTTAGATTGTTTTAATTACATTATTAGGTGTTCGTGTCTTTTGTTTGGTTTGATTTTTTTTAGTTTATGTATTTTGTTTGGTTTGATGTATTTTTCTTATTTTATGGTTGCCTTGTCACATTGAAGACAATGTGATCTTTAAGAGTAAGGAGGTGACACTTGCTTTGTCAATTGTATTGTTTTAGTCACTGTTTGTATTTTGTTAATTAGGGCCCATATTGAGGCACATTATGTTGTTTTGTATTAAGCAATGGAATTGCACTTGAATCATTTTGATTGGTATTTTCATGAGATTCTGTCATGCTAGTTGGAATTAGATTGAGTGCATGCTTGAACTTTACTGCGTTGTTGTATAATTCAGTAATAAAATGAGAGGGTGAACATATTGAAAATGATTAAATTGGATTAATGAGAGTTAGGCGATTTAATAGAAACTATGACAAATCATATTGGTAATTGTTCAGTGAGAGATCCTACGTGATATTCCGATAGTTTATTAGAGTTCTTCAGATCTAATTAGGGTTTTAAATAATTTGTGAATTGAGAGATTACAAATATCATAATCCAATTAGCTTTTAATGGTTATAACTCGAGAGAGAGTAATCAGCATTAGGATCGTCTAGAACCGATACCCCATTAACACATAATCAGCTAGGTTACCATTAATGATAGGTAAAATCTCTATTCTCATAACCCGGTAAATTCTTTGGTTGCTTTCCATCGTGTGTTGTTATTGCTCAATTGTTAATTCCTTCATGTTTAACTTTTGATTTAATTCGTTGAATTCAATTCTCTTATTTACTTTCCATTGCATTGTTTATTTTTAGTCATATCTTTTTAGCCTTAGATTTTTAAGAATAGACTAATCCCCCTCCTTATGGGATCAACACCTCTTATGCTACAATTACGACCCATATGCTTGTGATATTAAAGGGCTTGTAAATTTTAAAGCTCCAATGACACAATCAAAGTGATATGTGTACTTTATATCATATGGTATAATCGTAGCTAGTACTGGCGAGTGTGGGTGGATCCTATGAGGAGTAGTTATTAATTACCAATTATTCATAAAATCATCTGGACTTCAAATGCAATTTAATGAAAATAGAAATAAATAAATGATTCATAGTATAAAATTAAGTAACAACTAAAAAGAAAGCAATTTAAGAATAAGTTTGATTTAGGTAAGATATTTCTTAGGAATTCATTATGTTTTGATTTAAACTTGATTCGATGAATAACTTGATAGTTGTGCATTAGTATGTGTTTTTCTAAGTACTTGGCATGTGTTTCTTGCATAATAGTTTGTTATTGTTGTATTTTAGGATTCATTTGGTATGTTTTTGTTAGTTTGATCTTCATTGTTCTCCTTTTATATTTAATGTTAATTTAGCATAAAAATTGATTACTTTGATGCAGGAATAGAGGTTGGCAACTTGGAAATTGAGCTAGAGATCAAAAGAGGAGAAGAGAAGAGGAAGCATTCTGCTACAAGAACCCACGATTGTGGGAATCATGCCAATTCCCACAATCATAGGATGTCTAACCCGAGAGCATATGTGGGGTTCACTTAATTTTTAGGTTTGCTGGACTATATAAGATAATAAACCCCTATGGACGAGAGAGGACGTGAAACCTCTATATGGAATAGCCTCTTTGAGTGAAAAATCCAAGTGAAGAGTCTTAAGGAAGGTAGAGATTCAAAGATTATCAATCACAATTAGGAGAAGAGCTTTCCAACACCAAAATTTCCAGATTTTGGCAAAGAAGAGGAGGAGTTCTTTTTATTTAATTTTTAGTTGTTTTATCTCTTCTAGTCATTGTATGATGGATTATTCAATTGTTGGGGATGTTATAGATGCCATGAGTGGCTAATTTATTTTTAGGGATTACTTTTAAACTATCTTGTTAAACTCTTATTTTACTGATTTGAATGAAAGATGTCTTTGATGAATGTTGAATATATTTATTGTAGCACCCCAATCTTATAGGGCATATTCCCGAACCTACCAACATTCAAGAACATACTCTACAAGGGTGGCATGATAGGATAGTCAGTTAAACTCATTGCAAAAATTTTCACGCAGGACATGCATTTTTAGAAAACAAAGAATCAATTTTGGTGCATTTTATTCAAAAACATTTTCAAACAAAAATGTTACAACAATTAACACATCATCATATATTCCATTAATCAATTGGGTCCAATACAAAACATTTCAAGTCATATAGTCATTACATTTTTCAATTCGCATAAATGTTGTATAATATTTGCTGAATACAGTTTTAAAATACAAAAGAAAGACTATAGACATATGCAGGTACAACTGATCCTGACCTTTAACTCTTATCCGAATACAGTGGCTAGACTCCAATTGGTCTAACTGGTAACTCCTTTAAGCTTGAAAAAAATATTACAATTTTAGGTTGAGTTTTGTGAACTTAGTGAGTGAACCATCATCGATGTGCTCACCCATGTCAGGACATAAATATTACAAGCAAGAACCAAATTCACATGTATATCATGTTATTTAGAATCAGATCTTATTTAACACATCTTCCAGTTGTGTATATCAATTCATAATATATATACACATATTTTGATAAACACATTATGCATATAAACATTTCATATAATCATTTCAGAGTAATCTAATCATTCATCTCATCAATATGTATACAAGGTTGCACAACATTAGGTCAACACAATTCAATAACTTTTCACAACCATTCATATGATACATGTAAAGATATGTATATGCAATGCACATGAGACTCTACTTTCATTTTTATCTTGTTGTGACCGAGTGCCTATTAATTGTCCCATATCCCTCGTGGATATCAGACTTGTTTCAGGTATTAACCCATATTCTTTATGGATACCGGGCTTATTTCAAGAACTAACCCATATCCCTTGTGGATACTGGGCTTATTTCAGGTACTGACCTATATCGCTTGTGGATACCGGACTTATTTTATACTGGTCACTTTGGTCATAGTTCCTTTATTTGAACATGTACATTAATGTCATGAAATGTATCTTCTCACATAATGTACAGTCATATATCACAATCATCGGATCAAAGTTCGGCATTCAACAATCAGTTGAGCATCACTCATTCCATTCACATTCACATTTATCATCGGACCTTGGTCCAGCATTCAACAAGAATGTTAAGTATCACTTATTCAATCAAATTCACATATAATGAGCATTTCTAATACAGTACCGAATAATGATCTCCTCAAACAATTATTGTTTAGAATTATCATAATCAAACTAGTAACAGTTTGATACATAAAAATTAAACAAGTGAAATACATCTAAGTCAACTCACTACACATATAACTCAAACAGAAAAGCACATATAATTGAGTTGACAAATCTAGGTTAACTTATAGTATACTCCAAGTAAGCTATTGCCTTGATGGTTAGGCAGTGTTTGGATGTTGTCAGTCAACTTGTGCTTCTATATCATACAACACACATAATCCACATATTACTGTAATCGTATCATTGTTTAACCATGCATATGCATATGTATCATGTTCAATGCATGCTCAATTGACTATTCTGGGTATTTATCCCTAATCATATCACTTGATCATTAACAACATCATTTGTGTATGTCAAGCTTACACTTAGGTTTATAGATCAAAGAACTTGGTTAATCTAATATCATCAGTCATATGTCTATCACATACATGCTTTCCAATTCTTTTTCCAGGGTCATAAGATGACAATATTTAATTCTCATTCACCTTTACTTAATACACATTACTCTCACTTGAATCATATTAGCCATATACGATCACTTTCATTTCTATAACATCTTTAAATTTCTAGAATTTGTCTCAATGATATCAACTATCCATACTTAAGTTATAACTTCCATTATCATTTTGAACATATCGCATATTTAATCACTTTATCCATCATCCACTAAGTTTAATTCAAGCATAAATGGATCATAGGAAAGCACCTAACCATTTGTTGCTTCAAAGCACACATAAAACAAGCATTTTTCACTTGATAACCATTCCCATTTTCCAGTTTTCCAACTCTATTTTCAGGTCAATTTTGCATGACCACTTTTACCTAGAAACTGAGGTATTTAAGCAACACATTCTTCTAAAAAAATGTTCCTATATGTCTTAAGTTTCTAACAACATCAAGTTCATGCTGTTTGGTTCAGTATTATGTGAGTTATACCAAAAATACTACAGAATGTTCTCAAAAAATGACAGCACCTAGTACTCAACTTCAAGCCAAATTTCAAAACCCTTAGAGACAGAATTAAAATTCTATTCCTTCATGTAAATTGTAGCCATATGTATCTAGTAGTATAAACTAAATTAAAAATAATCCCATTTGGATATCTATAGATTAATATATGGCTAAAATACAGATGCCTATTCAGTGGAAATACTCCGTCTAACATATTCCAGCATAGGAGTCTATCACAGGCAGTATTGGGGAAACAAATATAACTCGAGCTCTAGTCACTATTTTCTCAATCCACTTTCACAGAGATCTAGTTAAGACCTATATCTATAACTTTAATTCTTTGAGTTTCATCAAATTTGTGCTCTAAGGATATGAAAGATAGACCGAAAGAGAATGATGAAATTGATTTCAACTTACCTTAATAACCTCTTTCCTTCTCCTCTTCTCTCCCCCTTTTTCTTTCATTTTTCTCCCTCTCCTAACCTTATGGCTGGCCTTCACTCTCACATCTATTGCCTTTTTCATTCATTTTCTCTAGAAAATTCAAAGAAAGTCAAACTAATTCATGTGTCACCATTCCATTGGTCCATGTGTCACCATTCCATTGGTGCATATGTTATCCTTCTATTGGTCCATATGTTAATATTCTATTATTCCATGTGTCTCTTACTTTAGGCCCCACATGTAACTCATTTAAGCCTCGATATTTCACTACCTACAAGGCTACACATGTCACCAATTGTAAGGCTATATATTTCACCATTTGTAAAGCTACACATGTCACCATTCTATTGCTTCACATGTCATAAGTCTAAGGTGCCATTTGTCACAAATTTAAAGGCCACTTGTCACTCATGTACTCATACAATTTGACATCCAATTAGTCAAGCCACGTGTCACTCATTCCCAATGCCATATGTCACTATTTCATAGGCCTAATCTACCCAAATGTTCGTGTATCATTTTTGTCTTGATCTTTAACATTTTTCCCAAATTTAGGTACACGTACCACTTTATCAATTACACAATTATATCAATATATTTCCAATTCACTAATTATAATCCATCAATTCATGTTATTAGTAAATCAAAATGCAAAAAATTAGGAATGCATATTCATTTTCGTTCCATACCCCGGAATATGTCAATTGAGTGCATATACTATCTTGCAATATTTTCTAAATCATGATTCATATGTGTGTATGCAAATATAATGCATGGCAATGGAATGCTCTTCATATATTCTCACATGATATGGCTCAATCTAACAATTAATCCTTAAGTGTAGGAACAGGTTATTACATTTATATCTTACAATAGACCGAGAGATTGAGTAAGGTACACTACAAGAATAAAATGAAATATGTCACGTTTTTAAAACGTCGCAGAATATCCAAAAATGTCGCAGAATCCAATTTGCGACGTTTTAAAAAAATCACAAAAAATGTGGCGGATTGTGGTGTAGGCAAAAAGTTTCTGCGATGTTTTATGTATAACATCACGGAATATGCCGACATTCCATGACGTTTACAAAAATGTCACTGAAAAGGTTGGCCTTTCCGCGACGTTATAAGAAAACATCGCGGAATCATTAACATTTCGTGACATTTCGTCAAACGTTGCGGAACCTTTGAAATTCTACGTTGTTATAGAAAACGTCGCGAAAAGCCACATTTCGCAACATTTCAATCTGCAACGTTTCAAAAAAACATCGCGAAATGTTGATGATTCTGTGACGTTTTAAAACGTCGCAGAATGTTTTAGCAAAACGTCGCAGAATACATTTTTCTTCTTTTATTTTTCCAAAAATAAATTTAATTTAATAATTTTCCAATTTTAATATTATTTTTAAATTTTATTTATTTAATAACTATTCAATATTACTTACAAATTTTATTTATTTAGTAATTCTTCAATTTTTTATATATCATTAATTTTAATAATTATTTATGTATCATAAGAATTTTATGCGTGCAAAAAATTTATTATTTAATTGCAATTCCCAAACATGTCATAATACAATAATTAGCTTGCATGCCACAATCGTGACGGAAGCATAAGGAATGGCCCACGATTGTTGCCTACATGCTACGATCGTGACAAAAGGCTTAGATATAGCCCACGATCGTGGCCTACATTAGGCAGACACTTAGACACCAAAAAAACCTTGGGCTGCTCAGAATACAAAAGAATATTTAAAGAATAAGAAAAGAGGCAGACATAAAGCTTTTACATTAGCCACCTTGAGAAACACTAGAGAGAAATCATCAAGAGATAGAGAAAGAGAAGAAGGAAGAGAGAAGAGAAGAAGAAGCTGACTCGACGTACTTCCCGAATCAGGAATTTCCCAACATCGCTACCTCCCATTATCCATTCAGATTGTATTTCCTATTTAATTTCAGTTTTATTATTGTATGGAATTGGAATAAATAGTTGATGATAGGATCTAGAATGTTGATGATGTTCTAAACTCACCTTCGGAGTTTTATTCTTGAATTAATGAAATCTTATTGTTTATGTGTTTATTGGATTTGTTATGATTTACTTCTGCGATTGCATAATTCAATAATAAACTGAGATGGTAAATCGAATGAAAAAATGATTAAATTGGACTAACGAGAGTTAGGTGACTTAATATAAATTAGAATTAAATCAAATCGGTAAATTATGTGAAGAGAGACCTTACATAGGTTTCTGATAGTTTATAAGAAACTTTAAAAATAATTAAGGTTTTAAATAGATTGTAAATTAAAATATTGCGGACCTCTATAATCTTATTAGGGTTTATAACTCAAGAGAGAGTAATCAACCCTAGGATCGTCTAAAACTAACAACCCAGTAATTCATAATCAATTAAGTTAGAATTAAGGATAGGTAAAATTCCCTTTCTCTCAATTGGTAATTTTCTTAGGATGATTCTTGGGTGTGCTGCAATTGCTTAGCAATTAGTATTTCTGTGATTGATTCTTAATTTAATTTGATTGATTAAATTAAATTTTCGTCTTAGTTAGTTGCACCTTGAATTTAATTTATTTGATTTTAGCCTTAGAGTTTAGGATTAGATTATCCTTCCTAGTGGGATCGACACCTTAGGTACTACGCTAACAAACTATGCGCTTGTGGATTATCGAGGGTTATTTATTAAAACTTACACACAATCAATACCTGATCAAGTTTTTGGTGCCATTGACTGGGAGATGATTAATTTAGTTCTTTACTTTAAGGCTTTTTCACCTTCTTTTTAATAAAAAATTAGGCATAAAATAGACAGCACATCAACTTGGATATTACCGGACAACAATGGGGAATCTTAAGAGTTAAACACTAAGAAGAGATACAAAGAACGATCATGTAGGATGTATATTATAGGGAGCAACGGACTCTTGCATATTTCAATGAGCCCCATTTTAGTTAAGGAAATCATCAACTTTATATGAACCCGTACACTTCATGGTGGCATAACTACCTAGATTTATATTGATCCAACAACATAAGTACTTACATAGAACATTAAGACCTATTTGAATTTTAGCAAGATGAGTCCAGTTCATGGGATTCCAAATTGGACAAAATCATTAATAAACTAGAAGACATGGAAGAGAACCAAAAGGGACTGGAAGAGTAATTTGATTAAGTAACAGAAAATCATGTCGCTTCTATTCATAACTTGAAGATTTAAATAAGATAGCTTTCCCATAAATAAGACAACTTTCCCATGAATTTTGTAAGAGAAGTGTGGAAGACTCTCTGAGCAATATGGAATTACATCAATAAGAGCAATATGAGGCTATCACCCTTAAAAATGGGGAAGAGCAAGAAGAACCAGTGGAAGACCATGTTGAGCCCCTATTTTGTAGAAAACCAAGAGATAAAGAAAGAGGATGAAGAAAAGAATGACAACTCTCCCTATTATTCGTTAGACCATGGTATACCATGCTTGAACCTTGAAAAAATTGGGTAGGTTTCCATCAAGAGAACCTCATCATTTGGATTAGTGATGGCCAAGTGACATTCAACATAAATGATGTATTGAAGAATCCAGACGCATTCAGAAAAAATGATGTGTTCAAATCTTTTAAGGAACGAGAGGACGAAGAACAGTTGACAATGGACTTCAAGTTTGAAGAAGCTATGGAAGCCTCTGTTCAAGAAGCTAAAGAAGAAGAGGAGATGAGGGCGAATGAGGAAGAACCAAGAAGAGAACAACTCACCCTCTTACTGAGAAAATGCTGGATTCCATGGAAGATTCGAGGAGTTTTGTTATTCCTTATTTTGTTAATAGTTCACTTAAAAAAGGACATTAATGAGTTTAATTGGTTTTCATAATTTTATCAATATTGTCCTTTTGATCATCTTGCAATTTGTAGCTTACTTATAGGCTACAAAACTAATGTTGAATGAAAAGGGTATAAGCAAGCCACTTATAATTGATCCTGACTGAGTTTCCAATGATACAAGGTCAAGCTAATCACCATAAATTAGCATGTTTAGGGTATATTTAAATTGTTATGCAATTAAAGCTGTTCATTTCCATAAGTAAATATCAATGATTTGGAATGCATTGCCCTACTAATTCTCTTACTATCTCTAAATTAATTATAAGATAGGAAAGCTAGCTTGGCATCAAGCGCATTTGGCATCTAACTGCCACCTCCAACACCATCCCTGCCTCCATCACCATGAGGCTTTGTTTCTAAACCTTTCTTTTTAAATTTAGTCTTTATTTTTGTTTTTGTTTTACTTTATTTTATGTTTCTTACTTCCATGTGTGTTTTTTTGTCTCCTTCTCACATTGAGGAAAATGCATTATTCAAGTATGAGGAGGGTTGTATGTTTTGCTTTGAGTGTGAATTTTGCATATTGTATGATAGTTTGTGTAGGTTGCATATTGTGAATTGTGTCAATGTTTCAATGGCTTAGATGGAATGAAATTGATTTACTTTTAAACATAATCTACTAGGATATGAGGAGTCATTAGCTCACGAAATTATTGATCTAGATTTTTGGCTAAATATGCAGGTTAGTTAGGATTTAGTGTTAGTTTATCATCTTCTATATTACCACGTTCATTTATAATTTTAGGTCTTTCGACTAAAGTAGCTTTGCTAGTATTTTTTTCATGAAAACGAGTAGCTAAAGCAACAAGGTAGGCAATAAAAAAACTTATGTGCTTGTTAATTTTAAATAAATAACTACTCCACCGGCCTTCGGGTTATGAATAGAGCTAGTAGCTAGTTAAGAACGAGATGTAGTCGAGTAACTGGATCGACATACTTCACAAATGTGTGCTTCTGCATCAAAAGGCTATAATGATGTTTCAACTAAGCAGTTTAATAAAAACATGACTTAGTCCAGTAACTAGATCGATAGTCATCACCAATGTTTGCCTTCGAGTAAAAGACAAGGTTTATGTCCACAAAATTAAATAAAAATGTGTTCTCTAATAAAACCTACCAAACTTGTAAATAGCTTGACTTTTCATGAAAACGTACTTAGGAATAGTTGCAGACTTTGAATGACCAAAGAATTATTAATGTGTGTGTACAATTGAAAAGGGTTAATAACTTGACATTTGGGACTTGATTAATATGTATGTTTAGTCTAGAGCCCCTAGATGCATATTTTGCATGTTAATAATTTGGAATAACTTGAATGATTGTGCTTA
The DNA here is from genome assembly GCA_027123815.1 of Erythroxylum minutifolium. NCBI lineage: Eukaryota > Viridiplantae > Streptophyta > Magnoliopsida > Malpighiales > Erythroxylaceae > Erythroxylum > Erythroxylum minutifolium. Next base: position 15,307 of record JAOTJB010338537.1, read on the forward strand.
TAGTTAAATTTATTCTAAGAAGTTGAAGTCATTGTCTCATTACCGCATGGTGTCCTTTGCAATTTTGTGTGTTTGTTTTTTGCTTGCTTAAGGCCAAGCAAATGTTTAAGTGTGGGGATGTTGATAAGTATAAATTGCATCATGTCTTAGGGCCTAGTTTGTTATATGTTTAGTTATTTATTCAATCATTTAGTATGTGTTTAGGTTAGAATTGTGTTAGTTTGTTAATTATTTATTTTTTAAGCATTTTATGGGTTAATACAAGTCTTTGAGCTTAATTGTTATGTTTTTGAGATACCTTGATGTGTTTGCTAGTGTTTTAGGGTCAACGTCGAAGAATAGAGAAGTTTTGGAGACATTCGAGCTAAAACAACAACCCACAATTGTGGCATGTCAGGCAACGATCATGACAGAAGCACCAGTTTAGCCCGCGATTGTGGCCTGTATGCCATGATTGTGACAGAAGCGCAAGGAATGACCTAAGATCATGTCATGATTGTGACATAAGGCTTAGATATGGCCCCCGCGATCGTGGCTTGCAAGGCCACGGTTATGGCCTATGTTGAGTAGATGCATAGACACTAAAAAACGTCAAGTTTTGAGGAATTTTTTGGACCTTTTGGACCTTGAAAAAACCCTAGGGCTACTCAAAACACAAAATGATATTTAAAGAACAAGAAAAGAGGTAGAGGGAAAGCTTTTGCATCAACTACCTTGAGAAACCCTAGAGAGAAATCATGGAGAGATAAAGGAAGAGAGAAGAGGAGAAGAAGTTGACTTGACGTACTTCCAGGATTAGGAGTTTCCCAATGTCATTGCCTCCCACCATCCTTTCTAATTGTACTTCCTATTTAATTTCAGTTTTGTTATTGTATGGAATTGGAATAAGTAGTTAATGATAGGATCTATAATGTTGATGATGTTCTAAACTCACCTTTGGAGTTTTATTTTTAAATTAATGAAATCTGATTGTTTATTGGAGTTGTTATGATTTAATTCAGTGATTACATAATTCGATATTAAACTAAGAGGGTGAATCGAATGAAAAACGATTAAATTGGGCTAACAAAGAGTTAGGTGATTTAATAAAAATTAGAATTAAATCAAATCAGTAAATTATGTGAAGAGAGATTTTGCATAAGTTTTTGATAGTTTAGTAGAGAACTTCATAACTAATTAAGGTTTTAAATAAGTTGTAAATTGAGAGATTGCGACTTTAATAATTGTTTATGATTAAGGTTAATGGTTATAACTCGAGAGAGAATAATCAACCCTAGGATCGTCTAGAATCAACAATCTAGTAATTCATAATCAATTAGGTTAGCATTAAGGATAGGTAAAATTTCCTTTCTCTCAATTGGTAATTTCCTTAGTTTGATTCTTGGTTGTGTTGCAATTACTTAGTAATTGGTATTTCCATGATTGATTCTTAATTTAATTTGATTGATTCAATTGAATTTTCATTTTAGTTAGTTACATATTGAATTTTTTGTATTTGATTTTGGCCTTAGATTTTAGGATTAGATTATCCCTCCTCATGAGATCGACACCTTAAGTACTACGCTAACGAACCGTGCGCTTACAAATTATCGAGGGTTATTTATTAAAAATTACACACAACTAACACCAGATCAGAAATGATATTAACATCTTGAATGGTGTAAAAGGAATGTATTTAAGTTCCTCTCTCTTTTCTCCTTTATCCTCATCAATATCACCTTTCTCACTTAGTAAACTCTTTCTCATTTTCTTTCCCATTAAAAATATCTCTCATTTTAAGGTCCTCTAATAACTTAAAACTCCTTAGTCTCATTTGGTAACCAGTAACGAAGGGATTGGAATGAAAAAATGGGAAGGGGAATAAAAGGTAAGAATTAGAATAGGAATGAAATTATTGATTATGCCATTTTGGTATGGTATTAAACAAAGTTATACTAATATTTAGTATTAATATTTAAAAAGTAATGAGAAAAATTTTTACTACTATTTAGTTTTTATTTGATTTATTTTGTAAATAATTAATCAAAATACTTTATATTTTATAAATATTTAATCAAAAAATTTCAATGCTTTATAAAATTATTAATTTTTAAATAATTATAAATGATTTTTATGATAAGAATAAAAGTATTAATAAAACACAATTAAATAATTGATGGTAATATTCAGATAAGAATCAATATCTTGATAAATATTTTTTCGAAAAGTTATCTTGATAATAACTTGATAATATTCTGATAATAACTACAATCTCTTTATTCCCGATATTTGATTCCAACTTATACCCACATCCCCTTTAGGAATAAAAGTCCAAGATTATTTAGAATTCATTCCTACTTTGTAATTCTCTATTTTATCTATTACCAGTAACCAAACAACTAAAAGTTAGGAATAAATGTTTCATTGCCATTCCCACCTCTTAATTGCTGCTTACCAAACGAGACCTTAATTTTATAACCTTTTAATGCTTTTTAAGAATCCAGAGTTGGCTAGGAAGTTGATCAAATGGTCTAACTTATAGCTTATTAAACAATCTATGCTTCTAACATTTTGTTATTGCTTGTTGCTTGCAATGGAGTCTACCTTAGAGTTAAGCTGCCTAATTATTTCATTGAACTCTTTTTGTAGTAGACTCTAAGAAAGACCTTTGATGATGGGTTGAAGGGTCTTTAGTTAGAAACTAGATGGTTTTTATTATTCTATAGGATATAATTAAACTTATTTTTATAGTAGAAGTTAAAATAGTTTCTCCAATCAGTGTTGTAGGTGTTGGAAAATGGATTCTTTAGGATAGGAATGTTAAAATAGTTTACCCATTTAATAGAAGAGTTATAAAAAAAGAATTCCCCATTTTAAAATGAGCAGTTAAATTTCCTAGGGATCTAAAAATATTATAAGAAACATTAGGTTTTCCAACATAGTTAACCATCATATAATCAAATATTTGTGATAGAGCATCAACCTTTGTAGTAAAAAGATTCAGGATGTCAATTTCATACCTACTTGAAACCTTTTTTAGGATAACTCATTCACTTGGCCATTGGTAATGGTTTTGAGTCATTTCTTTTATCAGATTTTTTGCTTTATCCATAGTCTTATTTATGAGAGCACAACTAGTAACATCATCTACTAAGATCTTAGTATGATAGGTCTTCCCATTGTAGGATAACCGAATGATAAGCCACTTATCCATCCTAGAATGGGGGCATGACCTTAAAACTCCTTGTATCTCTCTTAAACTTCATACAATTGAGGAGACCGAACTAAAGAAAGATGGGTGAATGAATTACATACCTGAAATGATCATTAACATGAAAATTTTAGGATAGTCCAAGAGGAGGTTGAATTAAGTCAAAATACGAATTCTTTTTATAAAGATGCTTATTGGTTCAATTTGTTTTCATAATTTAGTGAATATTTTTAACATAAATTGTGATAAGAATATCATTGATTTAAATGGATATGAAAGGATAAGATAATTTGTATACAGTTTATAGTAACACCAATGGAATTTTATTGACCATACTGGGCCATTTGTTTGATCAAATTTCCACCTCAAAATAACCTTCAACTGAATAAACTATCACCTCAATTTCGATATTATTGTCATAAATTTTAGTCATTCAATTAACTAAACCATCAAATACCCTAATATTAATTTTAAAGAGTTTTTGTTGAATTTCATCAATAGTTTTGATATAATTAAAACAAAGTATGAGAGTCAACGACAAGGAGAGTGATAATATGAGTTTTAAGAGTTAGAACCAAATTTAAAAGAATTCTAACAAATTTGGAAAGGTATGTAGGTAGAGTATGATCTATATCTTTGTCAAAGGAGGGATTAAGAATGTTTTTGTACATAGAGATAGTTTAGAAAATATATATATTAATTGTCTAATTATATAAATGATTACATGTTTTAATTCCTTGGTATTAAAAAGCTTAGAAACTATAAACTAGGTTTGACATAAATTGGAGAATTTACTAATTTGATATGTTTAGGGTATTTTCTCATATAAAAAATTTATTTTTATTTTTCGGGTATTAAATAAAATTTTAATTTTTTATGTAGGTCATTTGGAAACAACCTCTCTACTAGTTAGGAGTAAAGTTGCGTACTATTGGACCTTTTTAAATCTCGAATGCCAGTGAGATTTCTACTAGATTGTTGTTAATGTTATTATTGCTCATATAAAATGAATGTTAAATTTTCAAATGATGGCATATAGTTATTCCAGTAGGTATGATGTGAGTTTATTGAGTATCATGCAGAAATTATTGATTATTGTAGATGTTGTGTATAATTGTATTCTTATTGTTAATGGTATATTGTTTGACTTACGTATTATAGTAGTTGGTATATTTTATTTTGACATTCTCTGTTGTCTTTTGAGGGAACTGTGTTGGGTAAGGAAATGTGAGCGGTGAGATGTTTGGTGTAGGACTATTAGTCAGTGCCAAATTACGAATTGTACCAATCTATTGTATAGAGTAAATTAATTAAAGACAAAATGAGATATAAACAATTATGTTTCCAATGTCACGTTATATGGAGCCAAATCCAAAAGCGTACGAGTTCATTGATTGAATCAAATTAATCAATGGTTACCTTAGATATGTAAAATTATTCTGTGTGATAATTGAAACCGTTATATGTTGCAATTAATTATGATATATTATGGAACATTTTCATAGGATATTATGCTCTTAACATGTGCGATGGAGATGGGTAAAATGCCAAAATTACTTGATTATGTGTTTATGTTAAGCAAGAAGATCAAGAAGGAGAATATGCACTTAAAGAGAATATTACAATGAGTTATTTTAGCTAAATTCTACGCATTTTTTTAGATGGACATATTATTACATTTTTTGTCAAGGGATGCTAGCATAAGAGTTTGCAATCGATGATTGATATATGATATTTATTATTAATTAATTTTTGCATTATGATTAATGAACACGATTTTTTTTATTATTGTTAGATGCCAAGGGTAAAACTAGGATAACTTAGGATTGAGACATGTTTGCTTAGACCTTATTACTAAGTGACAATCTATCATACACTCCATCTGTTTGGCTTGGATTCAGAGTATGTAATTCCCTTAACAAAGTATCAGCAATTCAATTAAATTAATAAGTAATCCTTCAAACCTAAAATCCCCTTTTATTTTAAATGTAATTTTTTCAATTCAGTGATGACTTGTATAAATTGTTAAATTTTTTCTAGTTTATCAAAATCAAAAATTCTTTTTTATATTATCTTGTTATGATTGTAAATTGTTTCCAAAATTTCCTCTCTAAAATTTCTAGCTTTGACCTTATTTTATATAAAAATCATATAGGATATAGAATTACAAAAGTATAGATATAGAGGATATAACTTAAAAGGAAAAAAAAGGCTAAGGAAATACATTGCAGTTAATTCATGTCATGTTTTTAGGACAGAAACAAAATGAACCTTATTAGAACTTTAGACTATTTTTTCCATTCCATCTCATTTCACTTTCATAAGTTGTTGTTTTGCTTAACTACATTTAAAGGAGAGAGCTTGACTTTATAACTAAATAAGTGCAATTAGAAATCAATTGAGAGGCCATGGAATTATGCCAGCAGTTTCATTTCTCTTTTTCCTACTTTATTTGTTCTTCACATTTGATTCTCTAATACATATTCCAATATATGTCCTTAACGAATGAATATTTGATTTGATGTCTTTCCCACTAAACATTATTTAAAGTGCAAGATTACAATGGAAATTGTAACTCTCTCTCTTTTGTATAGAGAAACGTACTACATATATTTAACCAACATAAATAAGCATGAAAAAAATAGATCAGCTTAGCTTGAGTTGGAATCTTTTGATTCAAACTCGAGTTTTATTTAATTAAGCTTTATAGCTCAAGCTCATCTCAACCTGAAGCTCTATTGTCATTTTATTTTTATAACTTTGATTTATTAAGTTAAGAAGACATCATTTAACTAATTTATGGGTAAAACCTAAAAATCTGTCTCTCTTCCTCAATTCTCGCTTATCCTTCTCTTTATCACCTTAAACTCATCTTCCTTCTCTATGTTGCAAGTTCTCATCCATTCTCCTTTTCCTAATCATTAGTAGTTTAGGATAGTTGTAATTACAATCCAATATTTGTCTTTAAGGTTTTGAGTTAATTGTTTTACCTTCTACTCATATATTCAATATATATTTTATATGTAATAATTCTTTACTTCAATTCTAACTTCTCTTATGAATATCCGAGAAAGTAAAGAAATAATATTCTTCTCTTTCTTGTAATTTATACCGTTGAAGCAAAATTCAACTTCCATATTTGGCCTCTTTTTCTCTCTTAATTTTTTTATTTAAAACCACTTTATTTCTATCATAAAAATGAAAAAAATATGGAAAAGAGATAAACAAAGAAAAAACATAGGAATTTAGTAGGGATGGCAAAGCTAGCCTGGCTCGTCGAGCTATGGGCCACTATGGCCTAGGTCAGTCCAGGTCTGGGCTGCCCCATTTACATCCCTAGAATTTAGTGGTTTACCTAATTATGTGATTTGCATCTATGTGTAAGGAGGTAAGAAATTAAAGGAGAATAAATGATAACAATCTTCTTCATCTTTTAAAGGTTTTACCTTACAAAGCCTTTCTCAAGGTACTTATAACCTAAGGTTACATTTAAGAAACTTAAGTATCGTAAAACTTTACTTTCACATAAGATTAAACTTACTGAATCTTTATTTGGTTTCGAGTTATAATTCTCTCTAACATGTAGGAGACCAACACCAATCCTATTTCCTTTTCCATGCCAACTTATGCCTTTTTTGTGTTTTCTTGTTCTTAAATAGTTCTTGAAGCTTCTAGGGTTCTTTCTAGGGCTTCTTCACTTAATTTGGTTCCAAAAGTAGCCTTGAATGTTAAAAGACATAAAAACTCATGAGCTGGAAAAACTAAAATTTGCTAGAATTTGGTGTCTATCACACCTTTCGTGATCGTGTAAAAAGGCACAATCACACCTCACGTTGAATCCTCTCTGTCACGATTATGCCTTTTGGCACGATCGTGCCTTCCTTCCTGCATCCAACATCTTCTTCATTCTTCAATTTCTTGATTTCGAACACTCATAAACACATCAAACACCTATTGAAATATAAAATTAAGCTCCAATTCTTGCTCTAAACCAAACAAACATTTATAATACATACAAACACTAACAACAACACAATTCTAAGCCCATACATATGATAATCATCTAAGAAACACTTAAACATTTAGCAAAAAATAATGCAATCTACACCTATCAACTTCAATGCTTCACCTCTGATACTCTACCGTCACATCACATTACCCTTTTGTGTTATGTTGTACTGTAAAATTCCAGTGTTGTGAGCTTAAGCAAAGGTTGTAATTTGCAAGAAAAAATTTTCTTGAAGTGGAACCATATGTGTGCAATTGTTTGTGATAATTAAGAAATTGATAATGTGATTGCTTATATTGTAGTCTTATGGATTATGGTGTATGGCTTATGAATTGTGATTGTGGAAGTTTGAATTTGTATTACTCATAAAAATTAACAGATTGTTTGGAAATTAAAATTGTTTTTGTTCTGCGATGATTGGAAATTAAAATTTTGAACTGGATTATGAAATTGACATTATTCATTTATTGTCTAAAATTTAGATTGGATTATTAATTTGAGGTTATTCATTTGTTGTCTGAAATTTGGAATTTGGAATTTGGAATTAAATTATTAATTTGAGTTTGTTCTTGTTTAAAATTTGAGATTAAGATATGTTGAAATTTGAGTGAAAGGTTAGTCTTTATTACGAATTGTGTTTTTCTTGTTATTAAATAGTTCTTATGGCTTCTAGGGTTTGCCCACTTAATTTGGTTCCCAAAATAGCCCCAAAACATCAAAAGACCAAAAAAATTGCGAGTTGGAAAGTTGAAATCTACTACAATTTTATGGCTGTCACGCCTATCATGATTATGCAAAAAGGCACAATCATGGCTCATGTTGTTAAATCCTCTCTGCCACGATCATACCTTCCTTCCTACATCCAACATCTTCTTCATTCTTAAATTTCTTGATTCCAAACACTTAAAAATACATCAAACACTTCTTGAAACATAAAATTAAGATCTAATTCTTGCTTTAAACCAAACAAACATTTATAATACATACAAACACTAACAATAACACAATTATAAGCCTATACACATGATAATCATAAAAAAAGACATTTAAAAACACACTTAAACATCTAACAAAACATAATACAATCTACACCTATCAATTCCAATGCTCCAACTTCGATCCTCTACTGTCACATCATGTCACCCTTTTATGTTGTGTTGTTCTTTAAAATACCAGTGTTGTGAGCTTAAGCAAAGGTTGCAATTTGCAAGCAAAAATTTTCTTGAAGTGGAACCATGTGTGTGTTTGTTTATGATAATTGAGAAATTAACAATGTGAATGATTATATTATATTCTTATGGACTTATGGTGTATACCTGGTGAATTGTGATTATGGAAGTTTGAATTTATGTCATTCATAAAAATTAGCAGTGTTGTTTGGAAATTAGAATCTTTTGTGTTTATGTGATGATTGGAAACTACAATTTTGATTTGGATTATGAAATTGAGGTTATTCATTTATTGTTTGAAATTTAGAATTGGATTACTAATTTGAAGTTATTCATTTATTGTCTAAAATTTGGAATTGAATTATTAATTTGAGTTTGTTCTTGTCTAAAATTTGAGATTAAGATACATTGAAATTTGAATGAAAGGTTAGTCTTTATTATGAATTGGGTTATATATTATAAATTGAATTTTGTAATCATCAAAATATATTCGTTAATTTTTGGTTAAATTATATGATTAGTAATTATACAGATTAAGTTGTAGTGGTGAGCTTATGTTTATGATTGGATTATTTAATCAACTAATCAATAATCATACAAAATAAGTTATAGCCAAGAGTTTATGGTTGAATTACAAAATTATACAAAATAGGTTATGATTGCAAGTTTATATTTAAATTATGTAATCACATAAAATGAGTTATATTTGTAACTTTACGGTTGAATTATGTTATTACAAAAATTGAATTATTGATGTGAGTTTATGGTTTAAGTATGTAATAACACAAAATGAGTTATAGTTGTGACTTGTAAGTTTATGATTGAATTATATAATCATACAAAATAGGTTATAGTTGTGAGTTTGTTTTTGAATTATATAATTACACAAAATAGTTATAGTTGTGACCTTATGTTTGAATTGTGTAATCACAAAAAATGTTATACTTGTGAAAGTGCAACAATCAATGTATATATTTGATGTTTAGGTTTAAAAAGAAACATGAGTTATTAAGAAACTATTATTAATCTGTTTCCTCCTTTTTATTTTACACATCTTTATTTTGTTAGGAAGTTATTAAGTAATTTTGATATATGTCTTCCTTTATTTTTATAGATAAATAGAAAAAAGTTCAAGTACTACTGATAATTTAACCACATCAAGTGCAACAAACATTTAAAAAGTAGAGAAATCACTAACTTAAAGAAGCATTTAATTAGGGTCAAAGGTGATGTGAATCCTTGTAAAAAAGTGAGTCATAATATAAGATGACAAATGAAGACTTTATTTGAACATTATTAACATGAGAAAGATAGAAGGCAAAGATTCAACTATGAAATTGGTAGTAGAAGTTGTTTTATTGGTGGTCAAGATGATAGTAGGGAGGTCAAAAGTGGTAGTATTCATACTTAACAAGAAAGGAATATTGCACATATTGTTAGAAAAAGAAAAAGACAAATGTTTAATTTTTTTCACCATAAATAACTCATAGAGCTCATGTAACATCCCGTTTTCAGAGCACGGGTCGGACCAGAGAAACGGGTCCAAGTGTAGTAAATCAACACATCTCATGCTCATGCATTTGTGAATAGTGAGTTTTGCGCATAAA
>JAOTJB010338614.1:0-25273 GCA_027123815.1 Erythroxylum minutifolium
CTATTGTAGCCGTTTAAGATCTCTTATGAACGTTGAAGAAGATTTTCTTTCCGTTTTAGAATCATTGACTTCGTCAGACTAAAATCTGCTGTGCTGCTAGTCGACTGGAACATGTGATAGTCGACTGGTCGACTTGTGCTAGTCGACTGGAACAATTTGTAGTCGACTGGAACTTACGAAAAATAATCTCCGCTCTTCGAATAGTCGACTGGTATGATTTGTAGTCGACTGGAATGAGTTGTAGTCGACTAGAATGAGTTGAACTTTTCAGATATGTTAATTTTCAGTCGACTGGAAATGTTTGTAGTCGACTGGAACTTCTCCAACAAATCAATTTGCAGATAATCTTCGATCTTTCAATATCTTTATCCATAATCCTCACCAAGATCCTCTTTTGAATGTTGTCAATCTTTCCTTGATCATTGGGGAATATTACTGACTTGATTTCTTGAGATTTTGTAAATAGATCTTTGAATATTGTCTATCACTTGCATCCTTGGAAATTATCACTTGAAATTGCATTGGTCCTTCAATTAAAATCCTGAAATAATTTCTTAAGCAATTCTATATATTTTATAATTATCAAAACCTAAAGGGATTTTTATTTGTCAACCACCATTGGTCCAACATCATATTATGTTAGCTTGACATGCATCATAAGGAGAATAGGGATTTTAGAAGGTATTATTCTATTCGTCTTTTAAATGTTTGATACTTTATATACTCACACTTTAAGACACAATTAATAATTTGTTTCATTTTCAATTAGTTCTTGTACTAGCTTCTTTAAGAGTTATTCTTTCTTAGAAGCTCAACATATATATGTTCTAATTACCAGCTTATGCATTCATGACGCAAGACTTTACTACTCAAGTTGTTCAATTGGAGTGTGAAAAAGTGACTGAATTTGTTTCAGTTATTTTTCAGGATGGAGTAGAAGATGTCTACCTTATTCTAAAACTTTCTAAGACCCTTCTCATAGCATCCAAGTTGAAAGAGATAAAATTAACCAATTACAGTGAACATGCGAAGTCAAAAATTGCATTGATCCAATCTTAGTTGATTTAATCCATTAGATAGACTAGGAAATTTTGATTATGTTCAACCTAATTTATGTTAAACTAACTCAAATATCAAAATTTAACTCAAATTTTGATAAATTCAAATTTTGGCTCATTGCCAATGTTACGTGCAATCAACTTGTAATATTTCCCTTGGTATGACTCTATTCGAGGAAGAGTTCTGATTATGCTTCATATATTATGTATATCAATTTTTTTTGTTTTTTTGTAAATTTTACCTAGAGCCGCTCATGTTGTTTTAAAAGGTTTTATTTATATAATTCACTATATCGATCAAAAGACATTACTCGTTAGCTTAAAGTTATGGCGTCAAGTTATATATATTTTTAATATCTTATTAAAAATTAAGGTTCTTTTTTTTTAAGTTAAAAGAAAAGCTTCTAAACGAAAAGCTTTTAACTTAGAAAATTCCCATTCGAAGAACTACAATATAATAACTGGGATTTATGAGTTACAATCATATATAATTCGAGTTGTTGAAGTTTCATTTCCTTTTCTTATCTTATGATTGAATTAATTATTAACATTTCACCCCTATAATTGCATATGACTTAGGATTTAGGATGCGAGAGATTGAATACAAGATACACAACTCATATATATTAATACATTATGAAATAACTGAGTTGTTAATAAATTCGCAGACTATCCACAAATTATTTTTCGCACAAGTAAATCAAAAATTACAAATGCAAAATAATGAAGACGCCAACGTTTGGTAACGTAGTTCGACACATTTTGCCTACGACTGCGGGGCCCTCACCCAGATTAATCACTTTCACTGTAGCTCGAAAAAAATTACACAAGATTGAACTATCCCTGTACCACTCAATCTATGTAACTGACCCACAACCTAACTACCCGTGAAAGACCTTCACACCGAATAACACGACAGACTCGTGTTAACCTCGTCAGAGGATTTTCCTAACTATTTATGCTTAAACGCAAAAACAAATAAAACAAGAAAACAACAATTTTCATATCTGAAATTCTTCACCGAAATAGCCAAGTTGCTAGACTACTTGATAGAGATTAAAGAATTGAAATAGAGCTGCTCCAAGAAGACTCATGCAATCAGCCCAAATAGAGGATAAAAACAGAAACAGAGCACTTGCCAAAAGTTACCCAAAAAATCAAAAGTTACCCAAAACAGCCACCAACACTTCTCTTAAGTTTATCGTAAGCTATGCCTTCTCAATAAGACAATCCCAACCAAGCAATTAATGTACTCTCTCATCCACGTTTCCTAAACAAGTAATTAATGCACAATTAATGCATATTCCAAGTTGCCTTATCTCACATAAACACCGTAGTCTTTTTTTTCAATCAGCAACTAATGCCCACACATAAGGAATTAACTTTTGCTGTATGTTTTTCTCCTTTTCTATTCACACACACACCAAAGCAGTATATTCATTCATTAACAATTCCACTTGTGAGCTACATACACGTCAACTCCATTACCACACAATCACACTTGAGATAGACTTCTGCCGAAGGTAGGAGATAAGGACGACACCCACAAGAGATATACACAATCCCACAAAATCTGCAGTAATTTAATTCCAATATTCCGATAATGATAGACTCCTTCATTAAATCAAAAAAATGGGTAATATTTGTGTAATGTGAATTACACTAAAAGATATCCATCTTGTCCACGCAAATATACAATAGTCCAATAACCAAAACATACCAGACCATTTACGATTTGGACTTTAATTAAAACACAAACTCCACCTATCGTCATCAATCCAATTAATAATTTTAACTTTCTTATATGTCCAATTCAAAATGCCAAAACCAAACAAAGAATATATGAAATATATTCTAACAATATAGATTGGATGCAATCCACAATCCATTTCGTAAAGGTTTAAAGCATCTCTAAGTTTTCCATGAAAGTACTAATAAAACTCCAGTGCACAATATCATAGGCTTCGTAAAAGTCTATCTTTATCATGCAGCTTTTAATGGATCTACCTGAAGCATACTTCTCCATCAATTCCTTTAAGATTATAATGTTATCCCCAATTTGACAACCTAGAACAAAAGCTCCTTGATTCACGTTAATAATATCCGGAACAACCCTTTTCATGCGATCTTCCAATAGTTTTGCTATAACCTTGTAAATGACATTGCAACACGAGATGGGTTTAAATTCCTCTAGAGTCCTCGGGTGTCTAACCTTAGAGACTAAACAAATATAAGTTTTGTTCAACTCTTTCAGCACCATCACAACCTCTGTACAGAATTACCCAATGATGCTCCAAGTCTTTTGAAAAAATTCAGCTGAGATGCCATCTGGCCCTGGAGCTTTCGAAGGAGGCAATATGAAGAAAGCTATCTTAATATCTTGCTCCGGTACTACTGTGTTAAGTCGTCAATTTGTGCATATTTTATATTTAATTTTCCTTAATGTGTTAAAATTATTATTCAAAATTAATAAAATTGTCTTCTAATTGTTCTCAGATGATTTTCAACACCTTAGAGATGAAATTGAATAAAAAAGATGCAAAAGAAACGAAGAAAATCTGAAATTCCAAGTTGGCAGCAGATTTAGTGATTAGACGTGGCCACGTGCAACGATAAAAGGGAAAATCTGCATATCTACTTTCAAATTTAAATCTGATTTGTTGTAGATTATCATGATCTTTTAAGATCAGACTGATAGAGAATCACAATCTGAACACGTGAGAGACGTGATCTGCAAGAGAGGAAGGAAAAGGAAGGGATCAGGAGGCATTAAAAAGAGAAAAACGTGAACAGTACACGTTTGTACAGTTCACGCAGATAGGGTAGGGCCGTTTTACAATTTTTTTGTAGTTTTCTTCTTGCTTTTCGGTAGCCATAGAGAGGTTTTCGTTTTCTGCAGTATTTCTCTAGTATTTTTGTATTCTTTAGGAAAGGATCAGGGATGAAGACTATATGCTTTGTTATTTCTTTTATTTTCAATTCCATTATGAGTAGCTAAACTTCTTTTCTTGGTTGAGGGAAACCATGTTATCCGCTATTATGTGTGAGATGTTTCAATAAAGTTTGTGTTATTGATGAACACTGAATATCTTCTGAATTACTTTTTCTAATTGGATTGGTTGATTTCTAGGTGCGTAACTAGGGATCGATTTGTTCAATAACTAGATTAATAAAATATGACGTTTAGTTTTGTTAATTGCAGGTAGCAATTAGAATTACCTTCATTACGTCAAAGTTGAAAATTCTAGGAAGATATTCGTCTTGATTAATTACATTTCGTATATATATTATCTTGTTCATTGGTTTTTTAGTTCTTAACGCTATTATTCAATTAAACTTACGATCGTATCTAGGTTGTTGCTTAATACGAATGCTAGGATACATGTTTCTAGTCATCTACTCTTAAGAGAAAACATCCCCCAATGAATGTTTATTAATGGCTGAAATTTTATATTGTGGATCAGTTTTAGCGCGATAACATTGGTGACCTAAAAACCAAGGCTTTCTATTAAATTTTCATATCCAATTACTTTTATTGATTTTTATTTTTGTCATTTTTTACTTTAAATTGTTGTGAATTAAAATCCCCCTCCCATTTTGTTATTTTATTTTAGTTTTGAACTCGTAAGCTCTTTGCCACTAAAAATTCCTCTTGGGAACGATATCCACTTTCCAATATTACTTTAATTTGTATTAACGAAAGTTGGTTTCTTTCTAATTTGGTTGTAGGAGACAACAGTATCACTAAGCCAACGGTTGAAACAAGGGTTGAAACAAGAAAAAGGGCCTAAATCATCTCTATTCATCATGCATCCAATAGACTCAAACTGATTCAAATCAAGTTCTGAAGGTAGTAACCTAAGGTAATAACACTCAACAAAGAAATAGAATGACTATGAATGGAGTCATATGGCTCAATCCTCACTTTAGCTCAAATGAAAACTCATTATGCATCTCTACACTACCTCATTGTTCAAATGTCAATTTATGACTAAGCTTATGTAACTAACTACTTTTGATCACTCCATATGGCTCACTTTCTACTCAAGCAGCCTAATCCGAGTTTAAGCATGCATTCAATCTAATTCCAATGAGCATGGAATAATCTCATATTAATATTAACCAGAATGATTCAAATACGATTCTATTGCTGACATAAAGCACATGATATGCCTAAACATGCATCCTATTTAACAAAATACAAATAATGCAATTGACAAAGTCAATGTCACCTCTTTATACTTAAAGTTCACATTGTCCTCAATATGACAAGTCAACTACCAAATAAGGGAAAATGACCTCAAACCAAACAAAAGAAATTGCAACACACAAATGACATGAAACCAAACAAAAATGACAACAAACCAAACAAAAGAAAATGACATGAAACCCAACAACAGATAAAATTAAACTAAACAAAAGAAACAACAAAATATAAAAATGAAAGGGTAAGAAAAGCTTATTCAGATGATGATGGTTATGTTGTTGGTGAAGAAGCTTCAAATTTGTTCCTCCGACAGAAGTTAAGGAACCTCTGCTTCAAGCTACATTGCTCCATGTGGATTTTTTACATTTGGGTACTGAGCTCATTTATTTGGGATGTCATTGGTTAAGAATTGGCAGCAATTTGGTCAAGGATTTGTTGATATTGATCGACCTCTCCTGGTGCTCTCGGTTCCTCCTTTATTACTTCTTCCTCTGGCTTCGAGATCGTGCGGATGGAACTCTAAAACCTCATAACATCTCAAATATGATATGTCAAACATATCATGTGGCATTGTGCGCACCTCTTCCACATTAAGGTTACAATAATGAACTAAAGTAGTAACAACATGCGACATTCCAAAATATTAACTCTTTTTATTGACAAAACTTACTATTGATCGAAAAATTCTAAAAGGTGTGTTGATTGTAACTTTTCGATCCATACACCATAAAAAGAAAAGTTCTTTGGATGAACATTTACTACTTTCAGTTTTATGGAACACAGTTAAGCACATAAATTTATGCAAGAGCAAATGTTCAGCATTACGTATTAAAGAATTTCGTGCATTCCTAAAGTTCAAAATTTCTTCCCCCGTTAGAGTTTCCCAATATGAATCCACTTGAAAATTAGTGTAATCTTCTAAAACTTTTGTATTTTGCAAATTGAAAAGATTACACATGACAGTACAATCCAATTTGTAAACAGTACTGAATAACCTAAACTAAAAAACTTCCATTTTAGGATTATATTGGATAGTAGTGAAAAAATCAATGGTCATCATAGGACGGATAGGCACGTTACACCAGATGAACCAATTCCAACCTATATTTGTAGCTAAACGCTCAATTTTTGACCTCACTCCTATGTTTTCTAACACTTCAAAATCAAAATATCTAGAAGTGACTATTTCTCCAGCCCTAAAGTCTAGAAAATGCGTACCTCCTTTTTTTTAGTAAATCGAGAACAAGGCCTGATAAGCTATCGCTAAATCTCACTTACCTTTATTGAAAACTTAATGGCTGAGTTCGCCAGTCAGTTTTTGAGCCATCATCTTCCTTGGTGCCATTGTAAGAAGAAAATTTGCAAAAATTGAGAAGAAGATAAGTGAAATTCGTATTTAAGAGAGAGAGAGAGAGCAAAATCTTACCTAAATCCTTATGTTTTTGAATGATTAATGGATGAAAAGATGAAAGGATTGTAATATTAATGAAAAGAAATTAATACAATACCAAGAATCTCAAGGAAAAATGAAGAGTTTAGAGAGTGGGAGGAGGATTTTTATGGGTTAAAGAGAGAAGGAGTAAAAATTTTGAGAGTGGGTGAAAGAAGAAAATAGGAGGGAAGTTTAAACTTCCCTCCTGGATTTCCACAATTCTCATGATCGTTAGATTTCTCTCCAGAAACTTTCTAGAGAGAATTACCACGATCGTGGGAATCAACACATTTCCCACGAAAATCCTTCTGGAGAGACAACCCACGATTGTGGGAATCAATCCAATTCCCACGAATTGGTGATTGTCAAGATTCCAAATCTTCTTCCAAGCTTGATATTAGTTCTCTATTATTCCACAACTTACAAACATATCAAATTAATATCATCAATAAGAATTTTGAAAAGAAAACAAGTTGAAATTCAAACAAAAACCAAATTGAACATCAATCAAACTCAATTTAAGCACAATCTTAATTGAATAAATCAAACAAATAACTAGATGAAAATAACCAAAAAGAAATTAAACATGCTAAGTTAAGGTTATTAGCTTGACCATTCCTTATATATTCATAAAAGAGCAGAAGATAGGAGAGAGATAACTTCCCTTTCTTATGGATATGTCCCTCCATAATATGGCTTATAGCAGTGCCTATTGACTTTGAAGGTTTCCCCTTATCATTTTCCAGTTCCACAGCTCCATAAGGAAACACTTGAAGAACTTTATAGGGCCCATTCCATTTTGACTTGAGCTTTTCGGAAAATAGTCAAAGTCTTAAATTAAACAAAACTACCAAGTCTCCACTCTTGAATTCCTTCTTCTTGATGTGGCCATCATGCCACTTCTTAGCCCTTTCTTTCTATAGCTTGGCATTTTCATAAGCATTATACCTTAACTCATCCAACTCGTCGAGGTGTAACAATCACTTTTCTCCTGCTAGCTTCCAATCTATGTTCAATTTCTTGATTGCCAATTATACTCTATGCTCCAATTCCAATGGTAAATAACATATCTTACCATACACAGGCCGATATGGTGTTGTGCTTATGAGGGTCTTGAAAGTTATTTTATAAGCCTACAGTGCATCATCTAGCTTCAATGGCCAATCTTTCTTTGAAGTACTCACTGTCTTCTCCAGAATCTTTTTCAGCTCTCTATTCACCACCTCCACTTGGCCACTAGTTTGGGGGTGGTATGAAGTAGCCACTCTTTTAATGAACATTGTATCTCCTTAGAAGGTTCTCAAATGGTTTGTTGCAAAAATGACTCCCCCCATCATTTATGATTGCTCTAGGCATCCAAAATATAGTAAAATTCTTCTTAATGAACTTTTGAACCCCCTTGCTATCATTGGTTGGAGTGGCGAATGCTTCAACCCATCTAGAGACATAATCAACTCCAACCAAAATATAGGTGTTACCTTCGGAGGATGGGAATGGTCCTATGAAGTCCAAACCCTATACATCCAATATCTCCACTTCCATTATATTCAAAAGTGGCATTTCATCTCTCTTTGATATGTTGTCCACTCTTTGACATCTATCGCACTTGAGCACCAAATGTCGAGCATCCTTAAATAGAGTCAGCTAATAAAATCAAGATTCGTGCAGCAATCTTGTTAGCTCCATAATTCCCTACATACAGTGAGCTATGACATTGTGTTAAGATTTCAAGCATTTCATCTTTAGGAACACACCTGCAAATTAAACTGTCTATAAAGATCTTATAAAGTACAGGTTCATCCTAAATATAACGAGAGCATTGAAATAGGAAACGCTTTCTTTGTGGATATGACAAATTGGATGAAAGAAGACCACCTAAAATGTAGTTTGCAATATATGCAAACCAAGGAAGGAAAGGGTTATCTACTGTCATCAATATCTTGTTAGGAAAACTTTCCTCAATTTCCTCTTCCTCTTCATGATGTCCTCCTTTAAGTCTTGACAAATAATCCACTACGACATTTTCTACTCCCTTCTTATTTTTAATTTCAATGTTAAACTCTTAGAGTAGGAGTACCCAGCGGACGAGCCTAGCCTTGGCATCCTTCTTAGCGAAAAGGTAACGTAGTGCTGCATAATATGTGAAAACAATAACTTGTGGGCCCAAAAGATAATAGTGAAATTTTCACAAGAAAATACCACCGCAAGAAGTTCCTTCTCAATAGTTGTGTAATAGTTGTGTTCCTATCAATGTGTTGCTTGCGTAATAGATATCATGCAACCTCTTCTCCTTCCATTGACTAAGTACACACCTAACAACATGGTCGTTTGTTTCACACATAATCTCAAACGGAAGAGACCAATCCATCGATGTCAGAATTGGTGCTTTTATGAGTGCCTTCTTTGACCTCTTAAAATAATTTAAGCAGTCATTATGAAAAACAAAAGGCACCTTTTTAACTAATAAATGAGTTAGGGGTGTTGCAATAAGGGAAAAATCTTTAATGAACTATCTTCAATAAAAAGAATGACTAGCCACTCTCTCAATCATTTGGTCCATAAAAGGTAAAAGGAAATGATCCCTCTTGGTGGCTAAATTTAGTTGCCTATAGTCAATACACACTCGCCAACCTATGACAGTCCTAGTGGAAATCTTTTCCCCTTTCTTATTTTCTATCACCGTCATGCCACCCTTTTTTGGCACACACCGTACTAGGCTCGCCCATTCACTATCTGAACTGGGGTAAATTATCCTTGCATCTAGAAGTTCCACCACCTCCTTCTTCACAACCTCTTGTATATTCGGATTTAATCTTTTCTTTCTCTCTTACACAGTTTTACATCCTTCTTCTAGGTTAATCCTATGCATCACCACATAGGGGCTAATCCCCCTAATATCTTAAATTTGCCGCCCTACAGCTCTTATCCTTTTCCTAATAGTCTTCACCACTTTCTCTTGCTGTTCACAATTTAATTCATTGCAGATAATGATAGGTAAAGTATGGTTTTTCCCTAAAAAGATATATCTCAAATGGGAAGGTAAAGGTTTAAGCTCTAAAGTGTGAGGTTTAATAATATAAGGTGGTGTAGGTGCACCAGTTCTCTCTAATCTTTCTAACTCCACTTCCTCATATTAATCCTCTTCCTTCGCACTTTCATCTTTGTGTACTTCATTTACTTCATCGGCTCCTTCTTTAATCTCTTTTATATGCTCTTATACAAAATCAATTTTCATACACACGTTTCTGTCCATCGGTCTCTTCAAAAATTTTGTCATATTAAACTCAACCTATTCATCACCAATTCTCAACACAAGTTTCCCTTCATGAACATAAACTAATGCCCTACTAGTATTCATAAAGGGCCTACTCAAAATCAATGGACAATTCTTATCAGCTTCAAAATCTAATATAACAAAATCAACAGGAATTATAAATTTGTCCACTTTTACTAATACGTCTTCCATAACTTCGAATGGCCTTTTTATGGATTGATCTGCAAGTTGAATCAACATGGATGTTAGCTTGACCTCTCCTAGTCCTAGTTTCCTAAAAATAGATAAAGGCATCAAATTAATACTTGCACCTAAATCATATAAACATTTAGAAAATTCAAAGTCACCAACAACACATGGAATAGTGAAATTGCCTCGATCTTTCAATTTCAAAGGCATTTGGATTGAGATGATGGAACTGTAATTTTATGTCAAAGTTACTGTCTGATTATCCTCCCAAATACATTTATGTGTGAGTATATCCTTCAAACACTTCGTATACTTGTGCATACACTCCAAAGCTTCCACCAGTGACAAATTAATTTGTAACTTCTTCAGTTTCTCTAAAAATTTGGAAAACTGAGTGTCCATTTGATGTTTTACTCTTTGTGGATGTGGATGTTTGGGCTTGTACTTTAGGAGTGATACATACGACCTTCCTTCTTCCTTTTCTTCTTCTATCTTATCTTTCCCTTTTTCTTAGCTGTCCCTTTTCACATTTGTCTCTACCATTTGGTTGCCACTTGGAAGCGTAATGGCTTTGAGTTGCTCCTTTGGAATGAATTCAGTATTGCTTGATAAAATACCTGCACTTTGAGAAATTAAAGTACCAGTAAGTTAACTTACCTGAACCTTCAAGTTATGGATCGAAGAGGCATGGCTCTTCACATTTTGGTCAAAATTTTCCTCCATCCTCTTTTGGCTCTCCTCCTGGCTTGCAAACATTTTTTTTACTCTCTTCTTAAGCTACCAGTTTGGAATCAAACATCTCTATAAACTTGTCCAACTTACTTTCCATAGCTCTAACTTGATCTTGTTGGAATCCCAACGGTCCTTATGGTCTTGCTCGGCAACTTGAATTGTTAGTACTCCAATAAAAATTTAGATGGTTTCTCCATACTAGGTTATAAGTATTAGAGTACAAGTTATTACCTTGTTGTGGCTGACCTATGTAATTTACCTGTTCGGTACCACTAGCTTCCAATAAGAAACACTCTGCTGAGCTGTGGTTATTCTACCCACATAGCTCGTATTGAACTTGCATCACCTTCACTAAAAGCTGTAATTTGAGCCTGCAAGGCAGTCACAATGTCAATAGGTATCATACCTTCTTTATCTTTCTGTCCCTTTCTGCTCCTCTCACTAGACCACATGCAGCTGTTACTCGCCAGATCCTCCAAAAGATCATAAACTACTTCTGTAGTCTTCCTCATTAATGAACCTCTAGTTGCTGCATCAATTGTTTCTCTCATGCTCATATTCACTCCATTGTAGAACGTCTGATGTAGGAACTTTCTCTACAAGTTATGATGGAGTCAGCTTCTCTGAAGTTCTTTAAACCTCTCTTAAGATTCATAGAGAGATTCATTGTTGTTTTACTGAAAATTTATAATCTACTTGATAATCCTCTTCGTCTTTGTTAACGAAAAATACTTGATGAGGAATTATTGGGCAAGCTACTCCCAAGTCATAATCTGGCCTGAGTCTAGCGAGTTGTACCATGCTTTAGCCTAATCTTTCAACGTGAATTAAAATAGTCTCAAATTCACCACATCGTCAGACATTTCGTTGAATTTATCGTAGATCTTCAATAAATTTGCGATTTGTATGTTTAGATCCTCGTTGGATAGCCCGTAGAACAATACACTATTTTGTAGAATGTTGAGTATCACCGGCTTTATCTTGAAATTATTTGCTTAGGCCATCGGTCTCGCCACTCCTTGAGGACTAAATCCTGTCCTTATGAAATCCATCAAAGTCCTCTCTAGTTATGTGTTTAGGATCAAATTGTGTTGGTCTGTTATTTATTTGTGTTTTAAGTGTTTTATGGATTAGTACAAGCTTTTGAGCTTAAAAATTATGTTTTTAAGGTAACTTAATGTGTTTACTAGTGTTTTAGGGTCAACATTGAAGGATGAAGAAGTTTTGGACACATTCAGGACAAAACAGTAGCCAAAGATCATGGTACAATAGGCTACAATCGTTCCAGAAGCACCAGAGTTGGCCCATGATCGTGGACCACATGCCACGATCGTGATAGAATGCTCAGATGTGGCCCACAATCATGGCCTGCATTGGGCAGATGCTCAACTACTTCTAAACTTCATGGTTTAAGAGATTTTTGGGCCTTTTGGACCCTGAAAAAACCCTAGTTCAACCTTAAACATAAAAGAACATAGATAGAACAACAATAACAGAAGAAGGAGCTTTTACATCAGCCACTCTTAGAGAAACCCTACAGAGAATTATCAAGAGATAGAGAAAGAGAAGAAGGAAGAGAGAAGGGGAGAAAAAGTCGACTTGATGTACTTCCTAGATCAGGAATTTCCTGATGTCACTACCTCTAGTCGTCTGTTCAATTTTGTATTTCCTATTATTTTCAATTTTATTATTATATAGAATTGTAATAATAGTTGATAATAGGATTTTTCGATGTTGATGATATTCTAAACTCACCTTTGAGGTTTTATCATTGATTGAATGAAATTTAATTGTTTACATTTTACTGAATTTATTATGATTTAATTTCTACAATTACATAATTTGGTGTTAAACTGAGAGGGTGAATCAAGTGAAAAATAATTAAATTGGGCTAATGAGGGATAGGTGATTTAATAGAACAAGAATTAAATCAAATCGAAAAATTTCGTGAAAAGAGATCTTGTTTAGGTTTTTGATAGTTTATTAGACACCTTCAAATCTAATTAAGCTTTTGGATAGATTGTTAATTGAAAAATTGCAATCTCCATGATCTGATTAGGGTTTACAACTTAGGGTTAATGGTTATAACTCAAGAGAGAGTAATCAACCCTAGGATTGTTTAGAACCAATAATCTAGTAATTCATAATCGATTAGGTTAGTGTTAAAGATAGGTCAAATTCCCTTTCTCTCAATTGATAGTGCCTTAGGTTGATTCTTGAGTGTGTGTTGCAATTGCTAAATTGTTAATATTTTTTAGATAGATTCTTGAATTAATTAAATTGAGTGAATTGAATTCTTTTTTTGGTTTCGTTACATTTTAAATTTTTACGATTTATTTTGGCCTTAGATTTTAAAATTAGGTTATCATTCCTTGTGGGATTGACACCTTAGGTACTATGTGAATGACCCATACGCTTGTAGATTATCAAGGTTAATTAATTAAAACTTACACGCATTGAAAAAACCTGATCACTAAACTTTAAAGATTAAAAGGGAGTGCTTACTATATATTTAGTGACAGCATTACAAGCCAAAGTAGCAAACCTAACCAAACAATTAAACAGCCTAAAAGTTATTGCTTCTAGCCACTCAAGTTAATTTAACATAGATGTATACTATGTAGTCAAGAATGTCATGTTTTGACTATTTACTTCCTAGTAGGAAATAATAATATTAAGCAGCTTAACTTTATGAAAGCATAATATGGTCAGGAAGAAAATCCCAAGATAGTTCAAGGTCCAACAGGATTTTAAAAAGATAGGCTCGGTTTATTAGAATCGAAGATGGATAAGGTAATATATTTTTTGAATTCCAATTTTTCTAGCTAAGGTGAAAACCAAAAGAGGATGAAAGCTAAATTTAACCAAATTAAAAAGAATCATACTTCTTCCATCTATAATTTAAAGTTCTAAGTGGGCGAATTAGTTAATGTATTATCTACATAAAGTGTGAGGAGTCTCTCGAGCAACATGAAGTCTAATATAAGGGAGCAATTGAAGGCCATCACAATTATAAGTAAGAGCAATTTAGAAGAATCCCACTACGTAAGAGACTAAGAGGAAAAAGACAAGGATAAAGACGAGAAAAAGCAAACTCCTTATATCCCTCCCTCTCTATATGCACCAAAGATTCTATTTCCATAAAGGCTACAGAAAAATCAAATGGATCTGTAATTTGCAAAGTTTGTAGAGAAGTTAAAGAAATTGCAACTTAACTTATCCTATGTGGAAACTTTGGATAGTATACCCAAGTATGTAAAGTTTCTCAAAGACATCTTATTAAATAAGCAAACTTAGGAGGACAATCAAATGGTCTACATTATAGCTCAATAATTATCAGCCACATGCCTTCAAAATTGAAGGAAGCAAGGAGGTTCACCATATCTATTGTTATTGATAATTTAAAATTTGCTAAATGTTTATATGACTTAGGTGTAAGTACCAATCTTATGTCTTTGTCTATTTTCATGAAATTGGGATAGGAGATGTGAAGCCATCATTTATGCTTAATTAGTTGGTAGATCAATATATAAAGAAATCATTTGGCATGGTAGAAAATGTGCCAATGAAAGTGGACAGGTTTATTATTCATATGGATTTCGTGATGATGGACATTGAAGAGGATCGAACTTATCTGTTAGTTCTTGATAGACCATTTATGAATACAAGAAGAGCTTTGATGGAAGTTTATGAAAGGAAAGCCATTCTTCATATTTATGATGAGCAAGTGGAATTTAACATAAATAAATTATTGAAGAATATAAAGGAAAGTAGCTTTTGCATAAAGATCGATATAAAGGATGAGTGCATAAAAGAGCAAAAGGAGAGCTATAAAGAAGAAGTGAGTGTTGGGGAAGTAAAAGATGAAAGAGAGTTAGGAAAGTAGGAGTAAGATGACACATTGGAGGTTAAAAATTGATGGGGAATAAGAAAAGAAAGTGGTGGAGACAATTAGAAAGGGAATGAGAGCTATAAGACAGAAAGTTTTGGACATAAGAAGCACAAGTCCTTATGCGAAGATGCATAGGACCTTAACATCCAAAATAGGTGTTAGTTAAAATAATTGCACTAAAATGTCCAAACTATGGACCTTAAAATTAGCACGTTATACATAGTTAGTTTTTTTAATTTCGTGATTAAAAATGCTTTGTTATTTTTATGTTTAGTTTTTATTTTAGATTGAGTTTGAAAAATGAATTTCATAATTTTAAGTGTGTCAAATGGTTAGGAAAAATATGCAAGAGGTTGCATAATGGCATAGTTGTATAATTGTGCAATTTTAGAGGAATAGTCCAGTAGCATGATCGTGCACACTATGCTTCTAGCATCTAACATGATGCATGATCTTGCTAGAGGATTTTTCCTATTTTCACGATGATACAAGGGGTTACACGATTATGCATTTACTTTCTCTGCCCTTACTTTAGACCCAAGCCTATTTAAAGCACTTGTCTTCTTCCTCCTCTTACTTTTCTCGCTCTACGTTAGTAGCCCTTTTCTCTTTTTTCTTATTTTCTCTTAAATTTTACTCACTTTTCATAACATTTTTCTTCCATTTAACTATTCTATACCTTCAAATTTAGTGTTTCCTAATTAGAAATCACCTTTTGTGTGTTTTTGCTGGAACTTTTTCTCCTCTTTCTCTCTCCTACATTTTTTTGTTTTTTTTTACTTTTTTATAGGTTTTTCACGAAGATGACACCAAGAGTTAAGAAACTTGACCACAAGTCCAAACCAAAAAGAGGAAAGATGGTATCTGGAAAGAGTGCATGAAATTTGGTAGCTACTTTTGGAGCTCCTTTCTTGATCTTCTCTCAAAAAGAAGGTGAGAGGTTCCACAAATTTAAATCTAGAAATATTGTTACGCCTTATTATTTAGACTTTGAAATTTTTGAAGATTTGAATTTGAAGGAAAATTTTGAGTCTTTAAATGCTAAAATCAAAATTTACTTTTTTTATGCCAATCTTGTAGTTCAGTCGAAGATGCCAATTCATTAAGATAAGTTCATTCAATGTGATTATATGGTGTATTAAAAACTAACTCTTGAATTTCACATTACTTTGTGTAATAAGCTAAATAAGCTCGACAATTTTTGGTTTGATTAAAAGGGTAACCATGTAACATAGATTATTTTATTATGGGAGAAAATTTTGATCTTTATAAATCAAAAATTGTTGACAAGTATAATAATTTTCATGCCACTATATATTGAAATAAACCGACTGGGTTGAATGTGTTTGGTCCACATAATGCACCAAACAACATTATACGGAGTTTGGAACATTTGTTACTCCATAAATTAATTTGTTCACACTATGTTTACAAAAAGTTTGATTAACAAATGTTTCCACCAAGGATTTAGTTTTGCTTTGGTGTATGAATAAGAAAATTAATATTTGCATAACAACTCATATTTTTTATACAATAGTTACTTCACTTTCAAAGAAAAGTAGCTACTTAGGCATGGGTGTAACACCCCCTATACGGAACCTACAACCATCCACACACATAACAACCAAGTTCCTATACGTGCATTCAAGGTATACAATTATATTCAATGCTATACATATACACATTACAAAACTTCCCAGTGCTTAACATTATCATTTAACAATAGTAATACATCTTTACATTTATATAGTAATATAAAAGAAAACATTCAATTTCCTCTCTTCAGTACATATACAATCATCTTGAGCTAAAAACACATTCCAAAAGTAATTTTTCTCTTATCTATTGGCATTGGTCCCTGTAGATGTTCCCTATACCTCACTCCTATGACTTGAACTTACACAGATTAACACTCGTGCTAAGCTTGAAAGCTTATTAGGAAAAACACTTAGTTTCGATGACCACTCATAGTAATCATCCGCTACGCACACATTCAGAAATATCACAACTCACATATCATAAATTCACATTCATTAACCAAACATTGATATTCGATGCTCATGTAAACAATGATGGCATACTTAAGCAGAGTACATAATGTAAATTTGTTTCAACATATTATCCATATGTCGAAATTGTACATTTATAATCCAAATATTGATATTCAATGCTCATTGATACAAATTATCAATATAATTGCATATCATGACAATCAATACAAATGCTCATCAATACCAATCATTTATATTGTCATACTATATTTCTTATTTATGATTATTAAGTTTTCTTTTTGTGTTAAGCCTACAAATTTTCTATAGGTGTGGATAATGGGTACTGTAGATATCTAAAGATATTAAAATGTGGATACCCGAAAGTATCAAACTGTGGATACTCAAAAGTATCAAACTGTGGATAACTGAAGGCATCAAATTGTGGAGACATTATAGTCTGAAATAAAGAGACCATTGGTGCCAACTGTAGCAGCTACCCTGTAACCCTATAAGCATGCCTATCTATCCACCACCAAGATAATAGAGTAGGCATTGTAACATTTCCTTTAACCATTTTCCAATTTCACAATTCATATATTTATAAGTCATATGATATACATTTCAAGTCATAAAATTTGGTGTGTTCATACATGCAAGTCATAACTAATCACCATTAGAAGGGTGTCAAAATCACACTTGTATAATCATAATCTACATATAGGAGTAATAAATATGCATACAAATCATTTATGTACGTGTAAGTTTTCTTTGGAATGCATTATGCTCAATCTTAAATTCCAATGTTCAATCGCCAAATTCACATATGGTAAGTCCTATTTCATTTATTTCTAGATTATTGAAAAGTTCCATAAACATTAAAAAAAAGGGTTGGAAATGATTCGATAAAATCAGAAATTGAAAACAAACTCAAAATAGTGCAATTTTTGCTAAGCCCACGATGGTCAAAAATAGGCAAACAATCAGTCTAGAAGCAAATCACATGACAGACTCCAGTTGTTCCCTAATATGCATATATAAAACATTCGAATTAGGTTTCGAGGTCTTCTAGACATTTGTTACGCTATGTCTTTATTTTCCATAACACTAACAATCAGACCATTTGGAATTTCCAATAGTTAGATATAGACCAAATATCACAGGCTGATCCAAAATAGGGGCAATATTAGGTCACCATTTTCGATCTCAATTTCCCATGCCATAAAGCTAGAATTAAGTCAAAGTATCTTCTATAGATTTCTATTTATATGTCTTAGGTTTCATATAAAACTAAAATAATCCAATTTAAAGGTATATAGGTTGAGTTATTAGTCAAACAATATGATTGGTTTAATAAACCCTAGACAGAATTCCACTACCCGATACTCTCTTGCCATATTCATCCAATTTTATGCAAGATAAGACAAAAAGAACACTAAAGCATCATCCCAACAACCATTCTACATCCAAATTAATCTTTTTACATATTCAAATATACACAAATACATAAATTAACTAAGTGAAGTCCCAAACCTTAAAATTGGCAAAGTAGTTCTTCTAATACTTTTCCTTCCCTTCCTTTTTGCCTTTGTTTAAATTAACAAATGAAAAATGATGGGATGAAGAAGGTGAGATGGAGAGTAGAAAAATCTGAGGTTAAGCCATCAATGTGCCATCCATCTCCCCTCTTTATGTGCCTTTTCATGAATTTCTAGTCTTAGACACATATTTCAACCCCAGGACCATATGTTACAATCTTATTAGAACATACGTTACAATCCCATTAGACCACGTGTTACAATTCTATTGGACCATCTATTACAATTCCATTGGAACATATGTTAAAATTCTATTGGACCATATGATACAATTCTAGTGGACACACACAAGCTTTAATCTTATTGGTCACACATCCTTTAATCCAATTGGTCCACATGTTAACTTTAGAAAAATTGCATATTGGCCCTTCTTCTTCCTTTAATTCCCACATCGGCCTATGATCTTATCAATCAATTTTATTCTCCTATTTCTTAATTTTATAATGGCATAAATTTCATATGATTTGGTTAATTATATAGAGATTTATACCCCAAAACTACAGGCTATTCGAAAACAAGGACAATAGCTAGAACTCAACTTCAAACTAGAATCCTAAAGTCTTAAAGGCATAATAAAATTTTGGTTTCTTTATAAAATTTTTAGAACTATGTTTTTAATTTAATTTCCAATTGAAATTGTCCAATTTAGAGGTCTATAGGCTAAGATATAGCCAAATTATAGAAGTCTATTTAGTGGAACATCTTCATTCAGTGAGCTACACATCCTAAATCAACTAACACAGGTCTTATCATGCAAGAGCAACACAAAAATGCATAAAATTTAAGCAAAAATATCCCTTTTGCTTATGGAATACTTCTTTTATTGATTCCTTTCACATAACATTCATAATCCAAGAAAACATATCAAAAAATTCCATACATATTTCAAATCTAAGTATGTATGTCCATGCCAAATCGAATAAATTATCATTTAACCATGTCTTTTACATAAAGTGCCATGATGTCTCTTACTATACTTATATGTACTTAATTCGTTATGTTCACTTCTTAACACACCCTAGACATGCTATAATACTTCTAGGGTATATATTGGGGCAATATTATTTAGTTACTCCTTTAGCTCAATTTCGTGGTGTTGATTGTGAAGGACTAACCCCTATTTGGTTAAAAAGATTAAATAATACACATTTGAGGAGGGTTAAGATCTTAGAGTGCTACAGTATAGAACTTCATGATCCCAGCTCCAAATCAAAAGGTAAGCATAGGGCAGGTGATCGCAAGGTTACACATGCTAAATTTTACTATTTATAACCTTGGTAAATTCTGCAAGCACACGAGTCGTTCACATAGTACCTAAGGTATCAATCCTACGAGGAGGGCTAACTAGTCCTAAATCTAAGGTCTGAAACACTACTAAACAATAATTAATACACAATAACTTAAAATACAAGAATTAACTAGACCAAACAAACCAAATCAATCAACAAAAATAATGATTAACACGGAATTAAAAACAATCACGATGATATTAAACAAATTAAATACGAAATTGAATAGGAATGGAAGTTAGTCAATTAATGAACAATGATCACATGCCCAAGTTCCACCTAATGAGTTTACCAAAAGAGAGAAAGGGAAAATTATTCATCTTTAATGACAACCTAACCAATTACGATTTATTGAATTAATGGTTCTAGAAGATCTTAGGATTCACTACTCTCTCTCAAGTTATATTAAACCCTAAAGTATAAGCCCTAATCAGATTATGGGAAGTTGTAATCTATCAATTACCAACCGATCCAAAATCTAATTAGTTCCTAAATTCTCTAATAAACAATTGGAAACCTAATGTGATCTCTCTACATAAGATTTACCAACTTGATTTAACTCTAGATCTATTAATCTACCTAACTCTCGTTAGCCTAACTCAATCGTTTTCTCTAGATTCAGCGTCTCAGTTCATTATTGAGATATTAAGCGTAGAATAAATCACAATTAATTCATTGAACACATAAAATGATCAAATTTCATTAAGTTAAAAATAATAATTCAAAGGTGAGTATAGAACATCAACCACAATGCAGTTTATAATCAACTATCCAAATAAAATTGAAATATATAGGAACCAAAACTATTACGGGATAATGGGAGGCCGCGACTTCAGAAAGCTTCTTAATCTAGGAAGCAAGTCATGTCCATGTTGTCTTACTCATCTCTCTTCCTTCGTCTCTTTCTTGATCTCTCAAGGTCTCTTTTAGGATTTTTTTGGGTGGTTGCTCAAAGTTCTTCTAAGGCTCTCTTTTCTCACATTTGACTTGTGATGTTCTATTTATACTTTTGAGGCTCTAGCTTAAAGTTGGAGTCAAAACGGTCTAAGAAATCTTGCAAAACTTGAGTTTTCCTATCAGCCCGGGCCTCGATTGTGGCCAGCTCCTTAACCTTTGTGTCACGATCGTGGCCTCATGTGCACAATCGCGGCTTGGATGTATGCTCTCTATCACGATCGTGCCCTCATGTGTATGATCGTGACCTGGTTGTTTTGGCTCGTCCTTCTCCACCACAATCATGGCCTTACTGTCCACGATTGTGGCCAAAGGCTTTAACCTAAAATCTCCCCAAATCTTCTCTATTCTATCGTTTACCCTAAAACAATAACAAATGCATCACGGCACCTCAAAATATAACATTTAAGCTCAAAGACTTCACCTAGCCCATAAAAACACTAAAACACTAAAACTAATATAATTAAATCCTAAATGCATACTCAACACTCAAATTCATACTAAATACACCACAAATTAAACCCTAAAATATCATGCAATTAACAACTATTAGCATCTCCAAACTTAAACGTTTGTTTGTCCTCAAGAAAACAAAACAACAACACATAATAAACAAAAAACACTCAATGCAATAATGATGTAATGGCTTTGATCTTTATGAAACGAATTTAATCTTGAATATAATCATTCAGTTATGTCAAATCATTATCTTGCAAAATATCTGTCTAGGGGCTTTGAACTAAATATATAACTTAATTAAGACCTAAGTGTTAACTTATTTACCCTGTTCAATTGTACACATGCATTAATAATTTTTCGGTCCCTCAGACTTTGTAACTGTTCCTAAGTAAATTTTCATGAAAATTCAAGCTTATTACAAGTTCGGTAGGTTTTTATTAAGAAAACATACTTTTTTTATTTAAACCCAGACTTATTCTTTTACATGGAGGAAAACATTTGTGATGAATGTCGATCCAGTTACTCAACTAAGTCATTTTATTCGATAGCTTGGATGAAACGTCATTATAGCCGTTTTACACAAAGGTATATATTTGTGTTGCTTGTTGATTCAGTTACTCAGCTATTATCACGTTTTCAACTGGCTACTAGCTCTATTCATAACCTGAAGGTCAGCAGAATAGTAATTTATTAACAGGACTTTTTTTTATTACCTACCTTGTTGCTTTTAGCTATTCATTTTTATGAAAAAATACTAGTTAAGCTACTTAAGTTAAAAAACCTCAAATTATGAATGAATGTAGCAATCCAAAAGGTGCTAATTTTCACTAAGTCCTAATTAGGCTGTATATTTATCCAAAGGCCCCCTAATTCACTAATTTTGCAGGGTCATGATTATTCATAACCTAATAGACTATGTCTAAAATTAAATAAATTTCACTAATCTAAGCCATTGACACATTCACTCACTTCACATAATGTAACCTAATAACTATCATATAGTATACAAACTCACATTCAAAAGTAAAACACAATCCCTTCCCACACTTAAACAACACATTGTCCTTAATATGAAAAGGAAACACACACAAACACATACACAAAGGGTAAAGACAAGAAAATAACATAAAAAAGAATAGACAAAATGAACAATAAAAATCAAAATCAAAATAGAACTGAAGACTAATTTAGGAAAGGAAAATTTTAGGTTAGACATGAAATCCTAAGGAGACAGAGGTGGTGATGGAGTCGGAGGTAAGAGTTCACATTCCTCGCTCACGTTGTATTGAAAGTAAATCTAGCTATCCCTAACTTTTTTAGCAAAGTCTAAATCTGCTGGTTTATGATCCTTAGCTTGACCTTTTGTCCAGGAGGGCATTTTCAATTATTCAGAGACAAGGAAATCACTTCCTTATCTTTTGGAATTGCTCCTCCAAGATACAACTTGCACTGATGTCTATTGACCTTAAAAGTCTCCTTGTTATCATTTTCCAATTTGAGAGCTCCATGATAAAAAACTTGAATGATCATAAATGGTCCACTCCGTTTAGACTTTAACTTTCCTAGAAATAACCTCAATCGGGAATTATATAGTAGAATTATGTCTCCTACTTTGAATTCCTTTTTCTTGAGATGAGCATCAAGCCATTTCTTAACCTTTTCCTTGTAAAGTTTAGCATTCTCATAAGCATTAAAACGAAATTCTTCAAGGTCATCCAGTTGTAGAAGTCTCTTTTTGCCGACTTGCTTCTAGTTAAACTTTAATGCTTTAATCGTCCAGTATGTTCTATGTTCTAATTCGTCCGGCAGATGACAAGCTTTCTCGTACATGAGTCTATAAGGAATTGTTCCAATAGGTGTTTTAAATCTTGTCCTATAGGCCCATAAAGCATCATCTAACTTAACTACCCAACCTTTCCGAGAATTGTTCACTATCTTTTCCAAAATTCATTTAAGCTCTTGGTTAATAACTTCCACTTGGCCACTAGTCTGCAGATGGTAAGGTGTAGCAACTCGATGATGCACTCCGTGTCTTTTTAAGAGAGCATCAAAAGATCTATTGCAAAAATGTGAACCTCCATCACTTATTATTATACGTGGCACTCCAAACCGATTAAATAACCGTTTAATGAACTTTTGCATTACCTTCCCATCATTGGTTGGAGATGGTATCGCTTCAGCCCAACGTGAAACATAATCGACTCCTAACAAAATGTACATGTTCCCCATTGACGATGGGAATGGACCCATAAAATCAATGCCCCAGACATCAAAGACCTCTACTTCTTAAATGTTAGATAAAGGCATTCCATCTCTTTTGGAGATGTTACCTATCTTTTGACATCGATCGTATTGTGCCATGTAGGTCTGTGCATCCTTGAACAACTGCAGCCAGTAAAATCCACTCTCTAGTATCTGAGCAGACATTTTGTTGGCCCCATAATGCCCAATATACTGCCCTTTATGACATTGTTTAAGGATGTCTAACATTTCCTTGTCTAGAACACAACGTCGCATTAATCCATCTGCACAAACTTTATATAAGTTTGGCTTATCCCATATGTATCGATTGCAGTCATACAAAAATTTCTTCCTTTATTGGTATGAGAGATCCGATGGAAATTTTCCACTGGCAATATAATTGGCAATATCCGCAAACCATGGTGTAGTTAAGCTCTCGAGTAGCATCAAAGTTTTATCAAGGAAATTTTCATTAATGTCCTTACTTGGCTTGCATTCCCCTCCCTCAAGTCTGGATAAGTGGTCTGTAACCACATTTTTTGCTCCCTTTTTATCTCTCACTTCTAAATCAAATTCTTGCAAAAGTAACATGCATCTAATGAGCCTTAGTTTTGCATCCTTCTTGTTGAAAAGGTATTTTAGTGTTACGTGGTCAGTGAATACAATTACCTTTGAACCCAAAAGGAACTGTGTAAGAGTTTAACTAGCATAGTATATTGCATGCAATTTTTTATCTTTCCTTTGGCCCAATACGTAACCTATAGCTTGGTCATTCGCATCACACATAACTTCAAACAGAAGTGTCTAGTTTGGTGGTGATAAAATTGGTGCTGATATTAATGCCTCTTTTAAAGTATTGAATGCAGATATATGCTTATCATTAAACACAAAAGACACATCCTTAACTAAGAGGTTGGTCAAAGGTCGTGTAATTTGAAAAAAGTCCTTAATGAATCGTTAGTAGAATCCTACATAACCTAAAAATCCTCTCACCCCTTGATATTGCTGAGGGGTGGAAGTTTTTCTATTACCTCTGTTTTCGCTCTGTCAACTTCAAATCCTTTATATGAGATCTTATGTCCAAGAACAATCCTTTTTTGCACTATGAATTGACATTTCTCCCAATTCAACACTAAGTGTGATTCTTCACATCTTTAGAGAACTTTATCCAAATTAGTTAGACACAAATCAAAGGAATCTCCAAAGACTGAAAAGTCATCTATGAACACCTCTATTATGTCTTCTATCATATCAGTGAAGATTGACATCATGTACCTTTGAAATGTTGCTGGAGCGTTGCAAAGTCCGAAAGGCATCTGTCTGTATGCGAAGGTTCCATAGGGGCAAGTGAATGTGGTTTTCTCATGATCATTAGGGTAGATGAAAATTTGATTATATCCCGAGTATCCATCTAAGAAGCAATAAAATGAATAGCCAGTGACCTTTTCTATCATTTGGTCTATAAACGGAAGAGGGAAGTGATACTTCTTAGTCACTGAGTTGATTTTACAATAATCTATACAAACTCTTTCCCCTGTGATTGTTCTGGTTGAAATTACTTCTCAATTTTTACTTTCTATCACCTTCATTCCTCCCTTCTTAAGAACGCATTGCAATGGGCTGACTTATTCACTATCAGAGATAGGGTAAATTATCCCTACATCTAGGAGTTTTATGATCTCCTTCTTGACCACCTCCTTCATGTTAGGGTTTAGTATTTGTTGACGCTCCGCACCGTTCTACATCTTTCCTCTAAGTTTGTTTGGTGCATGCAGACATTTGTGCTTATTCCTCGAATGCCAGCAATCTGCCATCTGATGGCTTTCATCTGCTTCTTAACAACTTCCACCACCTTACTTTCTTATTTTTCACTCAATTGGTTAGAAATTATTATAGGTAGAGTTTGACCTTCACCAAGAAAGGTATACCTGAGGTGTGCAGGTAAAGGCTTGAGCTCTAA
>JAOTJB010338670.1:0-12654 GCA_027123815.1 Erythroxylum minutifolium
CTCATGAAGAAATATACCATAACTCATAAGGTGGCGACTCCCTACCATTCACAAACTTCTGGATAAGTGGAAACAAGTAATAAACAGATTAAGGGGATTTTAGAGAAGATTGTGCACCCATCACAGAAGGATTGATCAACAACATTAAATGATGCACTATGGGCATATCGCACAGCTTACAAAACTGACTTAGGAATGAGCCCTTATCGATTTGTTTTTAGGAAGGCCTGCCATTTACCGATCGAGGTTGAGCATAAGGTGTTGTGGGCAACTAAGATTGAGAACCTAATCTGAATGATGGAGGATGGGAGCGTTTGCTTCAAATTTTGAAATTAGATGAACTCTAGAGTGAGGCTTATGAGAATTCCAAAATTTACAGGGAAAGAACAAAACGCCTTCATGATAGTGTTCTTACAGGTAAGTTCCTCATACATGGATTGAAAGTTCTATTATATAATTCTCGATTTCATTTATTTCCAAGCAAGTTAAAATCAAGATTGAATGAACCATTTGAAGTAACCAAGATCTTTCCATATGGAGCAATGGAATTGGAAAACTCACGAACAAAAGAAACCTTTAAGGTGAATGGCCACCGGGTGAAACCATATTTAGAAGGAGCAATTGAGAAGAAAATCATAGAATCCATCAATTTAAGCGATCCACTTTAAGAATGACTATTTGGACCTTCCAGCTAGAAGACATTAAAGAAATGCTTAATAGGAGGTAACTCATATAATTTTTATCTCGCTTCTTTTTATTCTTGTTGTATAAAAATTTATGTTTTTGTTTATTTATTTAATTTTCTTCTTATATAAGAAAAAGTGTATGAATTGAAATCTAGTCACACCCGTGACTCTCCTCATCTTTAAGTACCCTAATTTTTTCTCATCTTCTGTTTTTTCTTTCTTCCAAATCTGCATGAGTTACCGTCTCCAGTTCTTCCGCCTTCGCCAACTCAGTCACAGTCTCCATCATTTCTTATCTCTTACATACCTGTTCGACCATCTTCTCTGGCAGCATCACACCGCTGTCGCATGCCCTTGCCCCTAGCCAACCTCTCCACATCACACCACAGCCAACCACTGCACATGCCTCGCCATCGCACGTCCGTATGTCACTCCTAACTAGACCACCCTTATCGTCACTCCACTCAACAATGCATGCCAATGCACACCACACCAAACCAGCAGCATAACAAACACGACCTCTATCGATGTAACCAGATATGTCTCTAAGAATGCAATAACCTAGAGTTTCCTCCTCTCCACCACATGACCCAAATTCAGGTATCTCATGCCTCAACTTTCAAACTAGAGAGCAATAGCAAAGATGCGCCTTTTTTAATGATTGTTAAATTATTCCAAATAGATTTCTAGATTCTTAAGCACTTATTGAATTGGGAATATTTGATCGAATCCATGATTTATTGTGAAATATAAACTGAGAACAATTTTCTGAATTTAGGAAAAATTCTTATGTAGGATTGACATTAAAGTTTCTCAAAACTTTAGAAGTAGTCCATGAAGCTATCACTGGGGACACTACGAGTAGTCTTAAATTTCAATTAATGAACGCACTTTATGTAATCACTTTAGAAGTGTTGAATGTTATTTTTGGCTTTCCAAATAGTGATTTATATGAATATCCTAATGATTTTATGACTAGCGACTTTTGGTTCCAAGTGAGAAATTCTAGGAAAGCATTTTCTCCCAATTGGTTTACATCATCTACCATCGTAGACCTTGTCCTTCGCTATCTCCATCAATTTTGAACTTTTACACTATTCAGTAGTGGAGATAGCAATGGGGCAGTTTCTAAAACTGAATTATTTATCTTATGGTGTATGATACATACCAGGCCTTTTAATGTAGAAATTTGGTTAAGAGTGCATTTAAATGAAGTGGCTCAATCTAGTTCAAGTAAAATAGTAGTTAGGGCATTCGTGACCCAAATTGCAGAACATCTGGGCTTACTAACTGAGAGAACACCAATATAGCTAGTTTCGGACAACTCCAAGCTAAACTTAAAATCCTTGGTGTCAATGAAGATTATCAGAAGGCAAGGCGAGAGCTATGTTCTTATCCATAACGACATGGGGGAAGCTTCGAGCAGCAAGCAAACTTGAGTTACGAAACTAGAAGCTGCAAATGAAGATGATGTTCCACCATCGAAGAAATGCATCAGACTTCTCCAACTACTTATGTGGAGTACCAATCACTGCTAAATCAATTGATAGCATTTGAATGGTGAACAAATGATAGGCTCCAGAGCATTGAGGCTAGCGTGGCAGAGATCTGAACCTTTATGACCAATTTGAATACTCGCTTCGGATAGCCTCCACCCCCATCTCAGTATCATATTTCTATCATGTTCCTTTTTATTGCTTGTTGTTTAAATTTCTTTTCATTTTAATCTTTGTCCTTGCTTGCATTCTTTTGCCTCTTAAATCACTCTTTCATTTTCTTATCACATTAGGGGCAACGATATTCATTAAAAAAAGAAGAAAAAACATTATTTGTGTATTATATGTTTGTTTTTCCCATTTAATAGTTAGAGATGCATGGTCATTAAATTAACACAATAGGGATTAGAAGACATAATATGAGTGAATGAGTATACTTGCATGCTTAAATTGATTAACTTAGATTTCGATTAAAAGAACATTAGCTTGTTGTGATAGATGAATGACCGTTTTCATTTGCTAAGTATTTAAGCCCTTTTGAAATATTAAACACCAAATTCAAATATTCTTTGTTGAGAGTGTTCTTTCATGATTAAGGAACTTTATAACTTGCTTGTAAATACTAGTTGAGTTCACATAATCTTATGCTAATGTTGAAATGATGAAGGCAATTAGGATTTACCACTTTTGCTTAAAAAGCCACCATGATGTTACCTTTAGTAACCCTTCTTTCAGCTTAATATGAACCTTTTCTTTCTTTAAACCCAAATATGATCCTTGACCTTGATTATTTATCCTCTTTATTGTACCTACCATAAGGAAAGTTGAGCATTTGAATGAGTATAATTTGGTTTAGGGAATAAGTGTGGGGGAATCATAGCATATAGTTAGCTATTACATTAAGAATGGGTATGGTTTTAGAAATTTTTATTTCTCCTCTATATTTCTCTTATCTTGATTTCCTTGTTTTAGATACATAAATAAATAAGTAAAAAAAGAGAAAAAAGAAAGGAGAAAAAGAAAATGTAAAGAAAAAGAAACAAAATGAAAAGGAAGGAAGAGAAGATATATAAAAAAATGAAAGGGAAGAGGAGAGACATAAAAGGGGAGTGCTAATCTTGTTAACTTAAAGGGAAAGAATTGAGTGTTTTAGGCTTCATTGTTTATATTTCTTTAATTGCTTAATTTGATTTATAGTTTTAAATTGCGATATTCCTTTTGCCTACCCTTAGCCCGACCCCATTACAACTGAAATAAAGATCTTTGGATTGATGTTTGTGTTTGATATAAGTGGTGAAGATTAGATTAGTAAGCAAGTTTATAGTAGATGCCTTACATAAAATGAATGATGAGTGAATATACCCTAACTTTAAATGCTTGAGAGAATGGAGAGTGAAGTGAGTATCTAACACACTTGTTGATGGTTCTTTAAATTAAAGTGCTTGTTGATTTTGGCTAAATATGTAGAGAGTAACTTATTCATGGAGTATTATGAGTTTCAAGTTCTTGGGTTGTGTTTATTAAAATGATTTTTGATATCTTTGACTATTAATTGGGAAAATTGTTGTCTCCATTGCTTGTTCTTTTATAGTCTAGTGTTCTTTAATATGTTTGAGGACAAGCGTAGTTTAAGTGTGGTGGAATTATTATGTCTAATTTTTGTTGAATTTTTCTTGTATTCATACATTGATTTTGGTTAGGTTTTAATCCAAATTTGTAGTAAATTGAGTGGGAATGGCGTGAACATTGCATAAATGTTAATTAGATTGTATTATGAATGTTGCATTGGAAATCAGAGGAAGTTTGCATGAAAATAGGTGTAACTTGCATATCATAAATAAAGGTCACACCTGTGACCATATGAGTCATGGGTGTGCAGCCATGGTCACACCCGTGACCAAGTGAGTCACAGGCATGCTCGTGACCATGGCTGCACGAGGGTAAAAAAGGTGGTCACACCCGTGACCATCTCATGCACTCCCATAAACCAATTTGTTACGTGGCAGGAGGGACAACAAGAAACCCTAGACCTAGGAGTATACTACAAATAGAAGGAGAGGGTGGTGGCGAAGACATCATTCATTCATCTTTCATTCTCAACACTTCACAGAAACACTATAGAAAAAACAGAGCTTCGGCTGAGAGAAGAAAGGAGAGAAAGCAGAGAGTCGAGTGGGAAGAGACCAGAGGTAGAAGGCGAGAGCCAACGCCAAAGAGCTTGAGTTTGGCAAGATACCTACCACCAACTTCTGCGTCTGAGAGTCATCATTTTGATTGCTCATCTTTATTTCATCTTTTACTCATAATATTGCACTCATTTATCTTCTGTTTCTTAACTTACTTTCTCTATTATTATTCTATTTCTTGTTAGTCCATCTTTAGTTTATTCATTATGTTCATCGCTTTTACATTTTACTGTTTACATTTAACACAAGATTTAATTGTATGGAGATGATGAACTGTCTTTATGCTATGATGGGATGATTCATTTTTCTTGAGAATTAATGTAGCTATTTTGGTCAACTATGCATAATTGAGTTACGGTTTTGTTGTTTTATTTGTTGTTGTGGCTTCGAAGCTGAATGAGTGCAATAGTATGATCAAACTTTACATCATTTTAGTATTAAAAAAAGGATCGAGAGGGGAAGTTTAATATGGAACGAGAAACTATAGTCGCCTAGGTTAAGAATTAGAAATATATTAACTAAAATGGTAATTAGCAGTCGGGTTTCCATAATTAACTCAGGTGATAACTTGTCGAATACGAAAGTTAGAAAAGTTAATTATTCGAATTGATCTTAGGGCCAAACTGTTAATTTCAGTAAGACAACTGTCCAATCATTTCCACTTAATCATGCGTAGGAGATTATATTAGTGAAATTAATTCTCAAGAGTTTTCCACTTCAATTTCTACTCATTTTTTCTTCCAGTTGATTTTGTTTACTTTGCAATCTATTTTGTAAGTTTCTTTAAGGCCTTAACTCAACAAATCGGGATACAGTGTTTAGGATTGCATATGTTTTTATTTTTCATTCAAGATTAATTTAAGTTAACCAATTTCACCTCCGTGGAGGACGACTATAGGTAATCACTATAACTACCTCGTATACTTGCGAGTAGGATGGCCTAGGTAATTTTTAGAAGTTTTTCGACACAACATCTCCCTAAATTTTCTAAATAGAAAGAATATATCAAAGATAGGAATATTGTTCAATCAATAAGGAGTACGGGTCAACTAGTGTGATTGGTTAGTCAACCAATTGTGCAATTAGATAGGGGCCAAACTTTTGGAATTGATTCAAATTCATTGTTTTAAGAATATTGATCAACCAATGTCCTAGAAACCCATATTACAACTTTTACATGTTGGATTAAAGAGTAAGAAATACAAATTAACTCAATAACAATTTTAAAAACTCAATAAGTAATTTCCATTAATAATCCCCAATTCTCTTCTAATTTTACAAAATCCATCCTCCCTCATCAGTTTGGTAAAAATTTCGACCAATTAGTGATGTGTATCTATGAATTCTAACCTAATGTCTCTATTTTGCATATGATCTCTAATGAAATGATGCTTAATTTCTATGTGCTTGGTGCTAAAATGTTAAATAGGATTCTTTTATAGGAAAATGGCTCTAATAATATCACATTTAATCAGTATTTTAATAAGATCTAATCCATAGTCTTTAATTTGTAATCTAAGTTAAAGGATTTCAGCATAATAATTATCAGTTACCACATATTCAGCTTTTACTATTCATAAAGCAACCAAATTTTGATTCTTACTAAATTAAGAAACTAATGCATTTCTCAATAATTGACAAGTATTGGATGTGCCCTTTCTATCCAAAATACTATCGATAAAATCTACATTCGAATAACTAATTAAATTAAGAAAGTTTTCTTAGGGTACCAAAGTTTTCTTAAGGTACCAAAGTCTTAATGAAATGATTCCATATAAGTATCTAAGGATATGCTTAATGACTAATAGATGTGATTCTATAGGGTTTGATTGAAATCTAGCGTATAGGCAAATGCTAAACATTATATCGGCCCTACTTGTGATAAAATAAAGTAAATTTCCAATCATAACTCAATAATGAAATATTATATTGGGCCTACTTATGGTAAAATAAAGTAAACTACCAATCAAACCTTGATAGAGCTTTACATCCACTAGCTTACCCTCTTCATCTTTGTTCAATTTTGTTGTAATGCTCATATATGTCCTTAATGGTTTGGCTTGATCCTTTCTAAAGTGTTTAAGTAGCTTTTTTGGTACTTTTCTTAATTTATAAAGATTCCTTCCTTTATTTGTTTGATTTGGAGTCCAAGAAAGAAGTTAAGTTCTCCTATTATGCTAACATTGAACTTTGTACTTATACACTTGAAAAATTCATTACAGATATTCTCATTAGTAGTGTTAAAAATCATCAATATAAATTTAAACGATTAGGATTTCATACTTGCACATTTTAATAAAAAAGTTTAGGGTCAACCTTGCCTTTAGAGAATCCATTTTCTAAAATAAATGTACGTAACTTACCACAACAAGCTTTTAGGGCTTATTTTAAACTATATAAAGTTTTGGAAAGTTTATAAACATAGTTGGGTACATCATGTTTTTCAAAATCGAGATATTAATCAACATAAACTTCTTCTTAAATGAAATAATTTTAACATCTATTTGAAACAATTTAAAATTTTATGCAAGCAATAGCCTAATGGCTTCTAGCCTAGCCAATGGATAAAAGTTTCCTCGAAGTCTATGCATTTCTCTTGATTGTACCCTTTTGCTACCAATCTAGCTTTATTTCTCAAAATAGTCCCTAATTCATCTATTTTATTTTTAAAGAATCACTTAGTACCTATGATTTAGTGGTTATTAGATCTAGTTACTAACATCCACACCTTACTCATCTCAAATTGGTTCAACTCCTCATTCATAGTAAGAACCCAACTTTCATTAATAAAGGCCTCTTCTATTTTTTTAGGTTCAATTTGAGAAATGAAAGCAAGATAGGAAAAATCTTTAAGATGAGTTGGCCCATGTTGAACGTTGCCTAAAATTGGATTCAAAGGATGTCTCTCCTTGAATAGTCATTCTCTTTGGAGTTCCCCATCCTTCGTGTTTCCCTTAATTGGTTTGACAATAAGATTGCAAGTGATTTGTTTTTTTATCACCCTTGTTTCCTTCAGATGTCTTTAGTTCTTTGGATAAACTTGTATCATCACTTCAAGATCCTTCTTATATACAAGAGAGTTAGATTCATCAAAGACAACATATATAGATTTTTTAATAGTAAAATTAGTTTTACTAAACACCCTATACATTTTGCTAGTTATGGAATAGCCAAGAAAAAAAATCCCGCTTTCACTTTCGAATCAAACTTTTCTAAGTTGTCTTTATTGCTCAAGATATAACACTTGTAGCTAAAGACTTTGAAGTAATTGATTTTTCCCTTCTTCCTATGCCAGAGTTTAAAGGAAGTTTTATCTACGGTTGGTCTTATAGAGACTCTATTTAAGATGTGACATGTAGTGGTTAATATCTCTATCTAAAAAATACTTAGGAATATCATCATTGAATATAGTCCTAACCATTTCTTGTAAGGTCCTAATTTTCCTTTCAATAACTCCACGTTGTTGAGGGTTATTAGTGAAGAGAATTGTAAAAATCACTATTATTATCGTAAAAGGTATTAAACTATTCATTTTCAAATTCCCTATCATGGTCACTCCTAAAAGACATAATAGAAAGTTTCTTCCCATTTTGTACCCTTTTGACAAATTTGACAAAAACTTATAAAGCATTCATCTTTGTTTCCTATGAATAAAACCTAAGTAAATCTACTAAAATCATCAATTATGATAAAAGCATAAAATATACCCCCTAAACTAGTAATCCTAGTTAGTTCAAACAAATCCATAGGAAGTAATTGTAAAGGTATAATGGAAGTTACCAAATGTTTTCTTTTGAAAGAGCTTTTAGTTTGTTTTCCCATTTAGAAAGCTCCATAAATCTTATTTTTCTCAAATTTGACTCTTAGGAGTCCATTTAAAAGTTTTTTAGAGTTAAGGTTAGAGATGAGGTCCATGTTTTCTTTTCCAGGTTTCCAATACTAAATCTATGTATATTCACTAGTAGACATTAGGCGCTTCATATCTTCGTTAGAGAAATCATCAAGAACAATTGTATATATTACCTTTTTTCCACCAAAAAAGCAATACTATTGTCAACTACTCTAGATACAATGTATTATCTCCTTTTAAAGCATAATTTGTAGCCTTTTTCACATAATTGGCTCACACTTAAGAAGTTATGCTTCAATCCATCAACAAAAGTACATTATAAATATTAGTGTGGTCTTCCATACTAACTTTTCCCATCTCAATTTATCTTACCCTTGGCATTATCTCCAAATGTCACAAATTCTCCTTGTTTGTATCTAAAGTTTGAGAATTGAGATGCATTGCTGGTCATATACCTTAAGCACTCACTATCCATGCACCATTTGTTCCTTTTTTTCTTACAAACCTACAAAATAGCCCAATTAATGTGTTTTAGGTACCTTAATGAGTTTGATTCTTTAGATATTGCTCTCCTTCTTTTCAACCTACTTGCTTAAAGGTTTATTCATTACCCTTTGTTTTGTGAATCCAAAATTGTCAATATGCCCATATTTACAACAAAAGTAATCTACAATATCATATGATTTGATAATATGAATATGACCATTACAACTTTGATGTATGGATGTATTCCTTGTTTTTTTATGTGTATATATGTAATGAAAACTTCTTCTTTTGTAAGTGATTAGAATGCTCTCTTTTGATAATAAAAAGTGTTAGCATAGTTGTATATATGAGACATGTTTCTTTCATTTTAATGATGCTTATATGGAGTGTGAAAATGTTTCATATAATAATGCTCGGTGTAAGATCTATTATAGCATGAGTGAGATTGCATGATATAATGTGTTTTTGTATAAAAGTTATACCTATTCTTTCAGTAAGAAAATCAAATTCTAGGTCTACATTGTGAATGATACAAGAAAGCATGAGGCTTGCTCTTGGCTTAAGCCTTAGTGGATGTTTTTGTGTGTGCTTATATATGGATGTTCCATGTTCATTTGTCATCTTAAGCATTACTTCTTCGCAATTTAATTTTTTCCTTTGACAAAGCAAGTTTTGGTTTTGGAAGCAATCCCATGACTATATCCATTTCCATACCTATTATTAGGACTCTTTTGAGCTCTTAACATGTTTTTGAGTTTCTCACTTTCTTTAATGAACTTGTACAATGAGTCTTT
Source organism: Erythroxylum minutifolium (assembly GCA_027123815.1). Taxonomy (NCBI): domain Eukaryota; kingdom Viridiplantae; phylum Streptophyta; class Magnoliopsida; order Malpighiales; family Erythroxylaceae; genus Erythroxylum; species Erythroxylum minutifolium. The sequence continues at coordinate 9,499 of JAOTJB010338670.1, forward strand.
AAGATAATTAGCTTCCTTATTTAACTCCTCATACTCATGCTTTAAAGTGTATTAAGTCATGATTATCCACTATGTCAACTCCTTTAGAAGCTTTAAGGTTATGTAATTGACTCTTTATCTTTTTATTTTCACTTATGCATGCATCTAGATTCTTTTAAATTTCTTTGAGTTTGGAAGATAGCTCTTTCTTTTTTATGATCATAATTTCAAATTCTCAACAAGTTCATCATATTTCATATCAATATCACTATTATTATCATATGATTTAGAGTTATAAAGTACCTCATCATCTTTTACCATAAAGCACATATAAGCTACATCCCCTTTTAAATGCTTACTTTTGGAGTCTCTTATGAAATCTTAAGTAGAGCCTTTGAGTGCCTTCTTATGCCTTTATTCCTCTTCTCCTTCTCATAGTTTCTTTCATGTTTATTGTTCCTTTTAAGAAGAGGACATTTTGACTTCATATGTTTAGGTTTCCTACATTCAAAGTAAATAGTGTTATTTAATTTACATTTTGTATCTATCTTACCCCTTTTATAGTCCTTTCTCTTTGAATATTTCTTCTTCAAGAATTTATTGAATCTTTTAATGATTAATGCAATATCCTCTCTATCACTTTCACTAAATAAGGTCTCTTCCTCTTCATTTGATTTTTGCTTTGTGACTTTGAATGATAAATTCTTTTTCATTAGAATTGTTATTTCTTTATATATAGCTTGAATCCTTATTTTACATGTAAGAATTGATCCAAGTAGCTCTTTTAAAGATATAGTTTTTAGATCCTTAGATTCTTATATAGTCATCACTTTAGCTTCCTAGTTTTTAATAGTGACCTAAGCAATTTTCACACCATTTTAACATTAGTGTAGGTCTTTCTAAAACCCTTTAGAGCATTGAAAACATTAATAAATCTATTATATGTGCTAGAAATGCTTTCAACAAGTTTTTTTTAGAATTATTCATATCAGTGAGTTAGTATGCTAACTGATAGATGTATAATTGACCATATTTACACCCCTATATTTGATGTATTTTGTTTGATATTTTATACTTTTATTGTATATTTGATAATTAATTTTCTCCAAGTGTGTTTATACGTGATAATTGCCTTCATGGACTTAAAGTAGAAGAATTTAGATGAACACACAACATAAAATGAAGATTTAAAGCAAAAAAGGGATACAAGGCCATGCATCAGCCTGTGTACTTTTCTCAGGCTATGTAGAATCGCAAATTTTAGGCAACTTAGGTTATACATGGTCTAGTACATGCCCATATATCAACCCTTGCAGTTCCAAAACCCTAAAAATTACTATAAAAAGATATATTCAGAGGCAAAAAGAGAGAGAAGACACTAGAAGGTGATTGTCGCACCAGGGATCATTTAGAAGGGGTGATTTTGTTTTAGAGAAGTGGAAAACAGGAAGAATCCATCAAAAGATCCAACATAATACAAGATCAAACCTCTACTTGTGAGAATTTTTGATAGAAGATAAAAAGGGAGATTTAAAAATTATGAACCCTTTATTTTCTATTTGTTTTTCTTTAAATTATTATTTGATTTTGTCTTCAATCATATGTAACTAAAATCCTTTAGAGTCTGGGTTAGATTAACCCTATATTAATGCTTTAATATGTGTTGATTCTTTTATTAATGAAATTGGTTTGATTCATATATTGTGATCCGATTACATGTTTTATTTATGTTCTAATAGATTTGGAATATTAGATCATAATCTGATTTCATAACATAAAGATTGAGAAATCTTATCTTTGAATAGATCTATCGTAATTGGAAGGAGTTGATTGCACCCTATAGATATGATGACATAAATCTTCCAGATTAAGGTCAAACCTAATAGTGGGATTCAAAAATTGATAAAGCAATCTTATAAACTTTAACTTGAGTAATTCGGTTGAAAACCTTAGGAATAATTATTATTAGACTTAAGGTTAGCTATTAACACACCATAGGAATCTCCACGGTCCAATAAATCAATAAAACAATTGCATAATCAAAGATCAATTTGTTATGGGTTTTAGGAGAATTTTAAACCTAGAAACTAATTTTCTGATATCGATAGTTTACTTAGTGCTTCCTTAATTTTCTGATTCAATCCTGCTGCCCATTTATTTTACTTGCTTAGTTTTATTTTCTTTATATTAAAAATCAAAACCAAATCTGTAGACTAGACAATAGGATAACAAAATTACTATTATTCATACTCCTTAAGGGATTAACACGTACTTGGCGGTATTAACTACAACTATGTCATATACTTATGGTTATTTCATAATTGATACTCTAGAAAAGTCAATAAAATTTTTGACGACGTTATCAAGGACATTGATATTAGGAACACCTAAATGCTATTACTTTAGTCATTTTCTATATTTTATTTTATTTTATTTTTACTGTGTTTTTATATTTTATTGTATTTCTAACTTATTTATTTTATTATTTTTTAAACTTCTTTATATTTATAGTTTGTTGGTGGTTTATTTTAGGAATTGAGAGTTAATGTCATAACCACAACTCACAATGGATGGATGGAGTGAACAGTACTATTATGGGAGCTAGAATATGTCTCCGTAATCTATAACACCACTATACAAAAGAGATAGGTGTTTCCACATATTTTCGAAAGCTTAACCTGTAACATCCCGTTTTCATATAACGGGTTGAATTATAGAAACGAGTGCACGAGAGATCAATCGGAGAAACTAGGAAAACACATCTCATACTCATGCAATAGTGAACAGTTATTTTTGATATCTGTATATGCATTCATGACATTTTCCTGGTAAAAATTGTGAATAAATGGAATTTTTGAAAAATAGGCTTTGAGTGTGTAAAAATTATGTTGGAGAGGACCATTAGGGTTTTGAGATTTTTAGAGAATTATAGAAATTTTCTGAGAATTTTTCGGAGTCATTTTCGGACCCAAAAAACTGTCAAAAGATAGAATAGAGGTTTACCGGTAGTGAAAATAACTGTCCAATGGCACTAGAAACTTAGACATATGAAATTAAGAATTTTTGAATTGAGCCATTGGAATTTTGGAGAGAAATTGGGAATTGAATTGGAAGAAAATTTAGTAAACCAATGAGAGTGTGACATGTGGCAAGTGACACATGTCACTTGCCTAACAT